>JARFNZ010092058.1:0-13092 GCA_031763405.1 Balanus nubilus | reverse complement strand
AAGGCAGTACCAGAAACAAGTACCAACAAGTACCACTCCCAAATAAGTCATTCCTAGTTCAGTTCCTCCTATATGAAACAAAAAACCACTGCAAGTGATGTTTCAACATCATGCGCGTTCAAAAAACAACAGTTATCCATGGTTCTCTTCCATCGCCAAAGGTCATACATTCCCTTTAACCAATGATCAATCTGCATGATATTCTTCACAACTGCTCTGTAAGAAGTGATATTTGCAGAAAATGACAAAGGACACGACGAACTAATCAATTAACGTCCAGTAGGTTTCAACCACGTGATGCAAAACCAGATGTTTACAATCCTGTGACGAGTAAAAACGGCCACAAATCCTGACTGGTTCGCCGTACTACAGCAGGATGTCTATAGGTAAAGTGTGCTGAACATGCCAAATCTGCAACCAGCTTTACAAAGCCAAATACATCACCGTTGGAGTAGATAAGTAAGACAGATAAAAACGCTAAGTGACAGTAAATAAGACGTATTTTGGTACGTGTTGCGAAACGGCAAAACAACGAGCAGCCGCCTGAAATAACTTGTGGGAAGCTGCTCTGCAAGCTGAGGGCTGCTATGTAACCACGGTATAGTGGGTCGGCACGCTAATAGATTTTTCACAATGTCGAATGCGCTGCAAAGTACAAGCGGTACGCAGTAGATATTCAGTGTACCGAGTTTGTTACAGATAGTGCTGGGTACTAAGCACTGATACTGAGTACTGTAGGTACTCACAGGATCTCCAGGTCGTTGCTGGAGCCGGTGGCGTCGGCACTGACGCAGCGCAGCTGGTTGTGCTCCAGATTACTGTCAACACATGGTCAATTTCACGTCAGATACAGATCACCGTCACCGTAACGTCAGATACAGATCACTGTCCCATGATTTTCGAATCGCAAAGGCCTAGAGCATAACCCATGAACTCAAGATGAGCAAACAAAACGTCCGCAAAACTTACATTTCTCTCAGTTTGGCGAGCTTGGCGAAAGTGTCAGACGGGATGCTCCTGATGAGATTATGGCCCAGGTCCCTGAAACAAACGGCCATTGTCAGCAATAATGACACGGACACTAAGCCGCATCATTGCCAACCGTCCAGCCGACGGTGCATCCTGCAGACGGTGCATTGTTCGCTGGTCGCCGACGTTCCAGACCGGGTAATCGTGACGTCAGCAGACATCAGACATCTCTGCAGCGTCCTTCGAATTGTCAGACGGGTCACCATACCATCCACGGTGCCAAAACCCACCACCGTCATACAAATCTGCGACGAGTTTTTGCTGCACGCGCGTTTGGGTTTCGTGAATCTCCGGCGAAGTTTTTATCGTCGTATTTTTGGAGTTCGTGACAGGTAAATGATGTGGTCGCTAGCACGCACTTTATTGAAGGATCGACGGCACATCTGCCGGGACTAATGGCGGTGATTATGTGCAGACATCACGTGCGGGAGTGAGTGGCAGCTGCCAGCGCATGGCAACACGTATTCGTCATGAACCCCATCCGATTGATGAGCTGAGTCCCTGCAGAGACTCACTCCGGTCACGGTAGGCCTCCTGCCTTGATAAGACCTGACAAATGGAATCGTTCGATTTCACGAGTATATGCAACGTGCATGAAATGTGGCTTCAGCAAAGTTCGGCAGTGTTTCAAGCCTCGCAGGTTGCTTGCCATGTTGTCTGGTATTGGGGCAAAGGTGAGGGTCAGTGACTTCTATGCATCCTGGTGTGATCTGTCTGCGACCCCGCAAGTCGGCCTATGGTGATTATCACCAGATCGGGTGACGATCCGGCGGCACCAGACGGAATGGCGTCTCCGAGACACACGTCGAGTCAGCTTCCGTCGGCCGGACTTCGGAGGTCGCCACCCGATCCGGCTGACACGAGACATTCCCCTCATCTGACCTGTCGACCCAGCATGACCCCGCATGACCCCACATGACCTCATACGACCCCGCATGACCTCGTACGACACCGCACTACCCCGCATGACACCGCATGGCAGCGCATGACCTCGTACGACACCGCATGACCCCGCACGACCTCGCATGACACCGCACTACCCCGCATGACACCGCATGACCCCGCACGACCCCGCATGACCCTGCACGAGACCGCACGACATTGCAGATATCTGGCGGAGGACCCGAACACAGCCACCGGACACCCCTGGCGCCACATTGGAGCTCATATCTCTCGCCGCGCTCCGCCGTCGACTGATCAGCCGTGTGGAAATTGTGTGCTGGTATCTCACGACGTGACATATATCGTGTGGCGGCCCGCAGAGGAAATGATGCCGAACCCAGGAGCATTTCCAGCGGCCCGGGTCGAGCTATCTGTTGGGAGGCCATTGCCCGTGGATCTGATAGTGGATGGTCTCTCGTCTACCGTCTAGCAGAGTGTAATACCCGAAATGTTCCTCATGAAGCCTGTAATTTAAGTCATTGTAAGAACTTGATACGTACGCAATAAGGACGGTAGCAATTTCGTGAGTACTTAAGCAAATATACGAATTTCATAGTTAGGACTTCGGTAGCGCAAAAATCCACTTCGAATTTTGTCTGTTTCCTGTCATGGTCGGGATCGAGTGTAACCCAATCTATTGAGATCGCCCCACCACGAGCTAGACAGGGTCCAGATGTCATTCTGCGGGGCTAGATTGAGCTGTTTGCGACACGCGTTTCTTTACGGCACTTTTGTCGCCATATTAATTAAACACGTGACTGTTCGAGCTTCCTGAGGAAAGATCCTTGACTCGATTGAAGGTATATCGATGCCCGATCTTGGCAGGCGAGGCTCCGTCACGCTGGAAAAGGACTGGTTTGCCGCAATGGTATGCCATGATTATGTATCAATCACACAGCACGACATTTTTAAGACATTTTTAGCTGTTTTCATTGCATAACAGCTTTGAAACGTTCGCACTTCGGGGCTCCTGTGCTACGTTTTGTTTTCAGGACGAAAAATGTTAAAACGATCTTCTCTAACCACATTTGACCTTCGCGTGGCGCGAACGAGGACAGCTAGAGCCCATAATTTGTCCAAAGTCGTCCACATTCTGATAAAAATTCGCCCCAAATCCGCGCTTGGTTTCTACGGCTGCAATTTTGAGCGGCGCTGAGCCGGCGGTGGGTCGTAAATTATAGCGGCGGCTCGGGCCCCAGCTCCAGCACCCACTAACTGAAATATACCGACGCCGCACCGCCCAGCCGACTGTCCGGCCAGGAAAGGCCCACCTGGACTGCAGGGGAGCCTGTCTGTAACGGTATGAGTCAAGCGAGCCGAGAACTTCAACCCCGTGTCACGCGTTCTATACGTTGCACGCAACAGTCAATGTATTATTTTTAATCACGCTGCATCGGTGATTCCTCGTCATATCCGTCTCGTAATTCATTGCGAGGCTTTCTGAATGTCCGCGATCCTTACTGACGATGACAGAAAGGCGATCGTCACAAGAAATAATGCGAGTGCAATGCGCATTAACTATTGAATTGACACGAGCAGAAACATGCATTCGAGATTGGAGTTGCGAACATGGTTCATTGGAAATTGAAAGCAGTCTCACATCATGTATACTGGAAAATATGTCGGTTGGATGCAAATGGGATTCCCAGAACGGAATAATTAACTCGGAAACTCATCCGGGTGTCACGATCACTTCCATCAATAATTCGCCCAGCGCGATGCTTGCACAGCAAAATCTCGCCGCCTCTGGCATGCTCCTATACAGGTTTATTACATCGATAGCAACGGTATAATGAATGTCATGTCCCGAACATTTACTGCCCGTAGTATAACAAGAGATTGACAAGAATTATCGAATTAATTTCACAGTAGCAAACGAGTAGATTTTCGGATAAGCACGAAACGTTGTCATCTTAACTTCGAACGCAATTCAATTGTAACGATTTGTAGACTCGTTAAGGTGTTCTCAGAGCAATTGGAAACAAACAATATCTTGATAAGAGTATCGTGCACCAAGTGTCACTCTATGGTGTCACTATATTGTATTTACTTGTTAATACTGCACGTATGAAGAGCAGATTTAGTATGAAGGTCCTAGAAGTGGCCAGTAGACTCCATTAGAATGTTGACCGCGCAACATCTTTCTGAGAAGTGTCAGACTTCCAGGAAAACTGGAAGCTGTAACACTAATGAATGTAGAGCGCCTTGCACAATTAGGTACATTAAGTTCCGTGCACCCTTCATATGCTTTGTCTTACTTTGCGTAATGCAAGATTGGTCATAAATAGTTTACTGCGTCACCTAATAAAACACCTCCCGTCATCTTGTTTGTTTCATACATTTTATTACATTCCTCGCCGAATGAACTTAACATCCGGTAATGGTTACAAAGATACGTTAGCCGTTCCCACTTCCTTACAGCTTGACATTGCGAAGCCACGGTGAGGCTTTGTGGAGGAATAACGGGATTGCCTACCACAGGTCCCGCAATTTTTCACAGCATACAATTTCCTTATACCAGTTAGTCTGCCTTCACTGCAGCACGACAGAAGCGCTGGCAGAGCTTGCAGCTAAATTTCAGACGTGACGAATCGGAAAGACAGTGTGCGATGTTCCTTTTGTAGCCAGTGTGACATCATTCTAACGGAGTCACAACAGTGAATGTGCGACAATATGAGTCAGCCAGTCGGCCGTCCCGTCCCGTTGCCGTTGCCGTTGCCGTTGCCGTTGCCGTTGCCGTTGCCGTTGCCGTTGCCGTTGCCGTTGCCGTTGCCGTTGCATCAGGTCGATTCTACATATCCTATGCTCAGACTATGGAGATGTGGCAGGGTGTGGCATGCAGCACGTGACAGACGCGCGCCTTACGTCACTGTCACACCAGGTAAAAGTGACAGGTGACACGTGACAGCTCGGCGCGGCTGACAGTGACAGCCGCTGACAGGCCGCCACAGATGACATCCGATATAGGCACGCGTAATGCGCATTACACAGTCCGATTTTTGCATGGTGCATACCGAAGTCAAGCTGCAGAGGAGCTGTAGAAGAGAGATCTAAGCAGCAAAGAAGATACGGCGCCAGGGCTTAATTAAATATATGGCCGGACATCGCCCACTGTCAGCAGATGCGGGACAAAACGTAGGACGATTTGAAAACCGTACAGATAAAGGAATACGTCAAAAGAAAAATACGATATCACGGGACATAAGTTGGCAGCATATCGATAAATGTTATCAAGGGGTAAGTGCACACCACGACCAGAAACTTTCGAATGTTGCAAGTTTGAGTGCTCAGTTAAATGTTATCGGATTTGTCGTATTATTTCTCAGAGCGATAGCAAATTTCATTTGAAGAAAAGCGGGTTCAGACCTTCTCGCTTCAGCAGCAGTAGATCCTCAGTGCTGGAGTTTCTTGAGATATCGTTCCCCTTATGATCCCACCTAATTTGACCTGCTTGATGTGATAGCATCCCGACAGGCAGGTCAGATAAAGCCATGTCAGATACGCTCTTTTCTGACATCGTTTCACGTGTCCAAGTCGGTAAGTTCCGGTACCAAGTGACTACCACCCGACAGAGATGTGATAGCCATCTGACACACGCATGATGTTTCGGTGCGGGACTTAAAAATAATCCCAAACCGAAACAATGCCGTATCATCACGGTTCGCAAGGCTGAGCCAACTTAAGTCATGTACACCAGCCTTAACCCGGGCGAGGGGTTCAAGCCAGACAATGGGGCTTAACTCTGCTGCCACGTGCCGGACCGCAATGCCCCAGAAGCACGTACCGCACGAATGGCGCGCATTCAACTTCCTGGGTCGCATCTCAGAGAATTGTACGCTTGCGAAACACGCATATAAATTGCTTTAATAGGTCGTGCGATCTCCCAGCGTGGTGTGGGACGTTGTAAGGACACTGGGGACAACCGGAACGGTGACTGACGAAGGGAGGAGTCTTCTGCAGACTCGAACAAACACTTCTGCACATCGCGCACGACGCAGTCCTGAGCGCACCGGACTGGGCCGGACCGGGCTGGGGCGAGCGAAGCGAAGGACGCGTCCAGCCGACTCTAGGACAGGTCGCAGCGGGGGCAGCCCCAGGGGACCGTCTGTCCAAGCATCATCCAGCTGGTGGACGCTTCACTCTTGTTTACTCCGCCGTCCCGCCCCGCACTCACGTGGATACAGACCAAGAGAATACCGACCGTCCGCCGTTCGGCAGCGTGTACCTGGTTGCCATAGCAACCGTGCTTGGTCGACATTCCTCTACGCACAGACAGTACGACGGGTCACGCAGCCGGCGCCGCGCGATTATAAACGACGTGACCGTGCGCCTTTCGACGCCGCCTGAATCGGATGAATGGACTGTGCAGACTCTATTGGGAGTTAGACCCCCGACGCGGCAAATGTATCAATCACGACGGCTCGCTTCGGCCGGGCAGCGCCGCGGTCAATTCGTTTTGTGTCGCTGTCGATGCCTGAATAGCGCGCCGGAAAGATTTGCCACTTGCGGCATAATTGCGTCATTCATCACTCGCGAGGCGTCGGCGAGGCGTCGGCGGCAGCCCGGCAGGCGTCATGAGCGATCTAACGCCCGGCGGGAGACGGCTGGCGTCGGCAGCGATCCAGCGGAGGAACAACCAAGAGTTTGACCTCGATTAATCGGTCAGCTGAGCACTCGGCGTCCCGACGGGTGACCTCGGGCACCGTGACCCCGCCCTCTCCAGGGGGCCGCCCCCGCCCGGCGCGGCGCGGCTATGGCTTCATCATCTCTGACGCGCCCGACAGGCCAACATGTCACGGCCACCACCGGCGCACGGGATCTCAGTCTAATGATCAAACCTACGTCGCTGCGAAACTTGATTAGCTTCGTTGGAACAACGCCCCTCTCTGCCTAAATTGCAGCGAGAGGGATATAGTGACACAATTATAAGTCACTCTCTAGACAGAGTCGAGGTGGCTCATAGTTGACGCATACGATTGTTGTTTTTTGAGCGAGACACTTCTTACATTACATATGACACATGTAGAAGACATTGCATGTGACGCATGTGGAAAGCAACACACTGTACCCTTGAACGACCTTGGCGCGGGCTCTACTTTTCAAGATTTCCGCAATGTGACTTGTGCGGAGTTTCCTACAGCTGATAATCCGTGTGATGCCACAGAAGACACCTGGAAGACAGCAGACGAGGCGGAAAAATTGCACTCCACGACTGAGCTCGTGTTGCAAAAGTTGACATATCCGTTACTGACAAGCCTCGATCAAATACCCTGCGCACGAGTTTCCTAATTGTGGATATCAGTGACAGATTAGATCGTAATCCAAGATAGATGCGCCGTGATCAAGGTTTATGGCAGAAGGCAGCGCAGGATAGTGCACACGATGTTGCATAAACGTGTTTTATGAGGCATTTTGTGGGTGCAGGAATATATAGCGACCGGTGTTCTCACGGCCATGGACGTCATAAGTGTCAAAAAAATTCATATTTCGAGATGATGAACACGCGAACATTCCAAGTGAAAAGAAAAATGCGGGGGAATTTGAACGTAGCATAATCATACCTAGGCATCACTGAAAAAAACAAAACACCCGTCTCGCTAGCTAGACGTTGACAGCCTTCTCTGACAATGTCAAACAACTGGTAAGTCGGCTGTATCGGTAGCCACAAGTGCTACGAGCAGAACCACAGAACGATACAGCTCCCTGAAGCCTGGCCATAGCACGCCATCAGCGCCGGAGTTGCTGCATCGTCATCGCTTGGTGACGAGCACACCTTTCCCGAGACACTTCTACGTCACCCTCTGCAATTAGTCCCCCCATTCCACAACACCCTCACTCTCTTCCCTGTCACCCATTCTGCCGCACTCACGACACCTCCTCCCTCCGCCGTCCGCCCCGAGGCTCCCACCCGATCGGTCACGGGTCTTCATGAGGCGCCGGCTCACATCGTCCGAACCCATCACCGAAGCCGTAAACAATGGCTCCGACAATAAATCAATTAGCCGAGCTGCTGCTGGTAGCCGCAGCGGCGTCATTAAAGGAGTCAGAGATCAGCCGGGGGCGGTCAGTGAACGTGTGGTGGAGGTCTGCTGAGGAGCAGGATTAGCAGCACCTGGCGTGATAGAACAGGGAGAGAGAGCCATCGCTGTTTCGCCATGAGATGCCTTGAAAGGGTTGAGGAGTGTGAAGTGTGGAGTGTAGAATGCTTAGCGTGGAACGTGGAGTGTGGAGTGTAGAGTGTAGAGTGTAAAGTGTAAAGTGTTTAGTGTTTAGTGTTTAGTGTTTGGTGTTTAGTGTTTATTGTTTAGTGTTTAGTGTGGAACGTGGAGTGTGGATTGTGGAGTGTAGAGTTGGAGTATATAGTGTGGAATGTTGAGTGTAGAGTGTGGAGTGTGGAGTTTGGAGTGTGGAGTGTGGAGGTGGAATGTGATTTATAAATCGTGGTAAAATCGCTTGTCTTTGGATGCCGTGTGGCGCGGGACCTCCAACAGCCACCTTGCCCGCTCCATGCTCGTCCTCCCCAGCGGCGGCGGAGTTTTTCCTCGTCTGCTAACGAGCCTCAGCGGTCGGCGGTCGGCGGTCGGCGGTCGGCGGTCGGCGGTCAGCGGTCAGCGGTCCGGCCTCCCACCACCCTCCTCAGCCTCCCGGACAGGGTGTGATTATCGCGCCGCCAAACACAATCGAGCACCCCGCAAAAACACAGCCGAGACGCCCCGGCCGCCGAGCCGGGCGCATACAATGGTGCGAGGCGGCAGCAGCGGCTTCGGGAGTAGAGGGGAGGACGGGAGGCCCAGGCGGTCAGGGAGTTTGTCTCTGGAGCCAGACCTGTGCCACCAGAGAGGTAGATGCGACTGCCGTGTCCAATTTTCGGCGTAGTGAGTTGAAAATTCGTTTGGTTCGTTGATTCGTTGCCGATGGTGAAAGCCGTGCCCGGTGATAAAACAGCGATGATGCCCAGGGCAAATTGTTTTTTTTTTGCTGTTCAAACAGCGCGTTCACCTAGGCATCAGCGTTCCGATTCTCAGAAACGAAGCCTCAGGGGGACGCGATTGATTAGGGTAGGCGGTGATTTCAGCGTCAGGAATGACGTCGGTGGCAGTTTCAGCGGGCAGGGTTCGCCTGTTCGTCACTTGGACAGCCTGACACGTCATTACACGACTATTGTGGCGCGACGTTTGTCTGGTGGTCGTAAAAGACCGCCATCAGTCAGTCCTGTGCACGGGCGATTCGCGAACAAGGTGCGAAGGGCGGGCCCGGAGCGGCGGCGAAGGAACAGCGGTACCCGCCGACGACCTGGGTGGTCGAGCTTCACCTGACCTCGAATACATTCCCCACGTGCATGTCGAGCAAGCGGCGACCGCGAGCGACCGCAAGGTGTTAAAGCAAGGTGAGCAAGGTGAGATAAAGCATGGTGAGGTTGAGATAAAGCGCAGGGAGAAAGGTAACCAGGCGAGGGGCGCAGTTAGGGTCCACCTGTAGCCGAAGCCGAAGAGCCGGTCTGGATTGCTCCAAAGCTGGGTCGGATCGGGCCGGAGAGGGGATATGAAATGCGGCGATAGAGGAAGTCTGAGAGACATTCGCAAGAAAGCCTCCAGAGACCAAGTCCTCCAGAGACCAAGTCGATCCGGTTTATTTTCCGAGTCAACGATTTTTCTGAATTTTTACAACCAGCTTCCTGTCTTGAGCCAATTGGGTCTAGTGTCTATGAATGGAAATGGCTTCGAGTTGTGCATTGTTAACAACTATAATTTGCTTGATAAACCTTCTAGTTTAATTGGAGTTTAAGCCTTCCAGTAGGAAACTGTATCGAGGTATTCCCAGAGGTGAATAAGCACACCATTTAGAAAAGCCACCGCCGCATTCAAATGGTATGGCGCATTTTCGCCGCGTCGATATATTTTCATTGGAATCGTAAATGTCATTCGGAAATGAAGCTTTTCCGAAACGTTTTAGATTCGGACAGCCACATTCAAAACCCACCGACGAAAGGGGTTTCCCAATGGATCGCTGGAGTTCGATGCAGCTCCGTAAGCTTTTATATATGCCGGACATACCACGTCCCTAACCTTTTCTCCCGGAGGAGGTTTCATGTTTGTTTCGCCCATGTTTTACTTTCGTGGGTGGGTGGCAGACGTTCGGACACTGACCATTTATCACATAACCTCGCAGCCTCCGCCCTCAAGCCCCGCCCCGACCCTCGCACTCACCTCTGCTCCGACCTCAGGGCGCGCCACGCCGCGCTGCGCCGGCACCGCCGCGACATGCAGCCCGCGCCATTATTGCCGCTTTACGAGACGGCCGCGCCGCCAATGCCGCCGCCGCGCTGGATTAGTGACGTTACGGTATTTATACGTTGATCAGACGATGGGTCATTACCGGGGAACGATGAGTCGTCTCCCTGGGGCTGCAGGGTGGCAGGTTGGCCGGCCGGTGAGAGGGCAGGGTGGCAGGCTGGCCGGCCGGTGAGAGGGCAGGGTGGCAGGCTGGCCGGCCGGTGAGAGGGCAGGGCGGCAGGCTGGCCGGCCGGTGAGAGGGCAGGGCGGCAGGTTGGCGGGGCGGCGCGGTGGGGCGATGGGGCGATGGGGCGGTGGGGTGGTTGGACGGTGGGGCGGTGGGTTGGTTGGGCGGTGGCCGTGGGGCGGTGGGGCGTGTGGGCGGTGGGGTGGTGGGGCGGTGGGGAAGCAGGGAGGCAGGGAGGAAGGTCGGTGGGGCGGGGCTAGGCGAGTTACGGCGGTGATAAATCCAGCTAAGCTGCGCTAATGTGGTGCTGGCTCGTGAGGCGGGGGCGGTCGCCGGCGGCACGGACGGATGGATGACTGACCAGGCGGGTCTCTCTCTCCCAGCGGAGGAATGGTCACTCATCTCCCGGCGGAGGAATGGTCACTGATCTCCCGGAGGAGTAATGGTCACTCATCTTCCGAGGAGGAATGGTCACTCATCTCTCGGCGGAGGAATGGTCACTCATCTCCCGGCGGAGGAATGGTCACTTATATCCCGGCCGAGGAATGGTCACTCATCTCCCGGCGGAGGAATACCGACGGTCGAGGGACGGCAACGCGTGAATCAACAGGTGGGCAGTGGAAACTTCTGTATTCACGCCACGAGCGTTCTGTGAAATGCGTACAAAATGTTGAGAGTATTTATATTTGTCAAAATGTTAAATGTTATATGTCAAAATTTCAAAAAAGTGAAAATAATTTAGAAATCAGAAAGCTTGTTCTCATAGAAAAAGAGAATGAGGCAAAACATAAGTGCATATGTGAACATGGAGACCGCTGACTTCGACGGAAACAGAGACACAAACGACTTGGAATTTTCAACATCAGAACACAATCAGATGGATTATGACGACTATTCGTATTCCGAATAAACGCAAATCTCCCCATTCTCTTGCATTTATAACTTTCCCTACATATGTATTTTTGTAACTTTAAGCCGAATACCAGTTACTTGCCTTTGTCTTCGTTCTGGTTTTCCTTGGGTTAACCAGCTTTAAAGATAAAAATGCTTCTTTGAATATCATATGTTTGATGAAAGGTTTATCATATCATCTGTCGTGAGCCTGATCCATGATAAAAAAATTGTCATGGATTGATGCCCACTTCAGTATGTTATTCAAAGATCGGAAATAGGTAGATACTAGGTTAGAAAACGCTAAGGCAATTCGGAATATCATAAAATAACAAAATTCATCGGATCGGCAAAGGGAAACTATGAACTTGGAATATTGCATTAGAGAGTCTGATCTAAATCACTATCCACCGAATTCCCTACCAAGGCCGTGAGAAATTGACCATCACATCACGTATAATCTTACGATTCTCATCCTTATGCTAACATGAAGTATTTGGTGTTGCGTCGTCATTATAGATTCCACATTACTCTAGCCCTGTTAAATTCATGAGAGTAGGTCGTTCATTAGTGTACTGGGCGTTCCCTGACCGCTTACATGCACCGCCTCCCTCTCGCTCATTACCATGAGTCGGTCAAGTCTAACTAGAGGTAATGGCAATATACGGCATATCTCGAAAGGAAGATGGCCGAGCACCTTGACCCAGCCTAAACGGAAAGTCATGGAGCACATGGAGCCTTGGGTCACATGAAAGTCACTAAAGCACCTAGAAAGGGTCCTACGCGAGCTATTGTATTCCCTCTTCTAATCCATTCCCAATGCCGGTATCTATGTATAATCCGTACAGAAATTCTAATCAAATCACATCCGACATCTCTTCCTCAACATTGTGAGCCATGTCAAGATCCATGTCACACCAGATTGCGCGCTATCCATACATCATCACCCAGATCGCGGCAGAGATGAAGTGAAGCGGAAGTGGAACGCAGCCTGGCACCGCTCGGGACACCTCTCAGTACCCCCGGCTGGAGGCCCACCACGCTCCGTCACGTCCATCAGGCCCCAACAGGCCCCGAGAATCCCAGATCGACAGATAGGAGGCCGCGACCTACCACGTCTGAAGCGATCTCCGTGGGACTGACCCTCCTCTCTGCTCCAGCCGCGACCTTCCCACACCGACAGGGACGCCGCATCGACGTCTCAGACCGCTCGACCATCCCAGACCGATGGCGACGAGACGAAACCCGCGTCATGACTACGTCAGTCCCTCGTTCAAACCTCGTCCGACTGACGTCAAACCGCGTCAGGCCCTCAACAGCCCACGTCAGTCCAGTCTCAGATCCACATCCAGCCAGCGTTCGACTAACGTCAGACATCCCATATCAGAGCCCTGTCATCAACTGATCAGCAGCCCTTCCATTTAGATATCGGCCCGCATGTCCAGATGGCGCCGGGCGCCCACTTTACATCACACTGCTGACAGGCGACAGGCACTGGCCAGCACGAGATCGGCTGAGATTTCAGGGGAGGGGGCAGAGGCTGCGGCGCCTCTGATCTTGCCGGGCCAGGTGCTGGAACGGCTGAGGGACCGTCCAGTCCGGGTGTTGGATTGTCTGATCCAACGCTTGCCCCGGACGCCTGGTCATCGGGCCCGAGCCACGAATCTAGGGTGAAGGTGGAACGAGCGGAGGAGCAAAGCCGAGCCGGGACCTGGGAGACGGGAGTTGGGAATCGGGAGCCGAGAGCCGAGAGCCGAGAGCCGAGAGCCG
>JARFNZ010091947.1:0-13093 GCA_031763405.1 Balanus nubilus | reverse complement strand
TGGGGGGGGGGAAATTATGGGACGGAATGGAAAGGTTGATAAGATTTTGAACTTGTGAAATATAAAATTTGGCCAGAAGACCAAACAAGTAAGTACCTATAAATTTAACTGATTTTTGTTTGTTTTACTAAATACACCGCCACCCATGAGCAGGTGACCAGAATCACCAGATAAAATAAAGACGCAAAGTCGCGGCACTCACTGCTAAGAAATGAAAACAAACTTAAAGAAGCATGTAAGAAAAGCAGACAGTGGTAAGAAATTTGTTGGTTATGTGGACATAATTAGCAAAAACAAGAAAGCGAAATAAATAATTGCTGAAAGCAGCAGATGACACAGACTACTACATTTTTAGAGTTTGTTTTCCTTTTCACCCATTCCCTTGTTAGTTCATACATCATTCTTGCATACATTTATCCACAGTTTCAGAAGCGGGCGAGCAATTTCTGGTCAGGATCGGCATACTGTCAAAGTTCATTGCTGGAGTTTGGTGAGGCCTCCTAGCTAAGCACAGCTTGTTGCTTGTTAGCCTCACCAGCTCCAGTGACCAGATGAAGGGTGACATATTGTTTTGAGTTTGTATAAACAGACAAAAAAAAAATGAACTTAATCAATGAGTATGATTTCCTATTCAAGAAAGAAAAAAATGTCTTTCAGTTGCATGATAACACTTTTTACCAGCCCTGAGACCATTATGAATTCTGATGAACTCTGATGAAGCCACAGGGTGAAATATGAGCTATTTTACCTCCTATTTTCCATTTTCAATTTCTTTCCGTATTATCATGAGCAAAGGCTACAATAAGCCTTCCATTAAAGCCCAGATACAATATTAAAACAGCACCTTTTTCGTTCATCGGTGTTATCAAAGTGTTGCATAAGAGCTACAAACTTACATGCCTGGTGACGTTAAAACCAGCTATGAATTTCCATCTTCTCTCCGTATCGGAGACGCCAACATCGCACCGCCGAACAAACCGACCCATTCGGCAGGCCTGACGCCGCCACTGTCAATCAAACCGACCCATTCCGCAGGCCTGACGCCGCCACTGCGACCCAGTGCAGCAGCAGCGGGACGGGATCTGCTCAGCTGCCCCTGCGGGCTGCTCTGTTCCGCACGGCATCCCCGGTGCGGCGACTCGAGCGGCAACGACGCGAGGGTGCAACCGCCTCTGGCGATCGTGTCAGAAGAAAACAGGCCATCGCCGGGGAGTTGTAGGACAACTCTGACTGCTGGCTAATGGATGGCAGCATAGCATGACATCGTCGGGACATAGCACACGAACGACTGCCGCAGCTGTGCGAGGAACGACTGGAAGAACGTCCGTCGGTGAAGTTAGCGGCGGAGACCTACTCTGAGGTCTTTAGAGGCGATGGATATTGTGCGACTTTTGAAGAATGATTAATTTACCAGCCGTCAGATGCAGAACTGTCACAAGTTCGAAGGATGTCATTTTGCAGTGAACGATAACCTATTACTTTGCTTTAGTGCAAACGATTACGTGTATGATGTAATTTTATCAAATGATAATTAACTTTACCCATTCCCAACAACTTTGTGTTCATTGCTTTATTCTACGCTGCTTTCACTTTCATAATGAGCACCTCGATATAAATATATTCGTCTTATCAATATTCCTGATCTGTACCATTTGGTGCCACATCCCAACAAAACAAAGAAGCCAAATGTGTATTTTGGAAATTCTGAGCAACACGTCAGTATATATTTTCCATAATGTTTTGTTGTATGACCAAAACAGTTGAACATAAGCTCACACAATACTCTTATATTATCGCATTAGAGCGTCTGAATACATTCTACATTGTTTAAGAATTTGGGTAGAAGTAGAACTAATATACATGTATAATCTGTACGTTTTCCCGTCATAACCATGAGCTGATGCATTAATGAATGCATTGCACCCCATCCTAGTCGAAGTAAGAAGCATCTTTATATTCGTAATCAATAAAAACATTTGCACTTGAACGGGATCCTCAGTCACTCCTACGGCGTCTATGTTGCCCCGCAAGAAGGCATGCCATTATTATTGCAGGATTATTGGAGTATATAACACAAATACAGGTTTATCGCATTTTTTGCTACATCAGATGCACAAATTGGAGATTATTGACATGCCAGAGCGCAGAGCGCAGCACCAATCATATTGCAGGTATTCAGCTGCTGGAGGCAGAACGCATCACCAATCAAATTCATGAATTCGGCTGGCAACAGTACAATATTTGGCATGGAACAGACCATTGGTGTTAGCTGCCATGGCAACGAGCTGTTTTCTACAAACAAATTACGTGACTCCTTGTTCGTACTTCTCATTTTGTTCGTTCGTTCGTTCTATTGGTCTGTTCCAGTGGCTTCTCCAAAAAAGATGGGATGAGCTTTGAGAAGATTTGAAGAGGGTTGTATTCGCTCAGATTTTGTAACCACTGGAACAAGTTTCGGAGGAGGTATCAGCTGTTCGCGCATAGCAAAAGTAGGCAGTTTTGACGCACTGAAAGCGTTCATGACTCATTACAACATTCAGTAAAAAATATGGAGGTCACATATGTATAAACAACGCTACTAATGTTTACCGCAACCTCTTCCGAAAAAAACACCTTCCGTTTCGGAGGAGTATGGAGGGGGTTTGAGGCAAGCTTCAGAGGAGCTTTGAGGAGGTTAGAGGAGCTTTGAGGAGGTTGGAGGAACCACTGGAATAAGCCCTATTTAAAAGTTTGGCGAATGTGATTATTATATGGCATTAATGTTTTATTTTCTACATCAGACCGAAAAAATACATCCGAGCTTTGGTTGATAGCACATTATCAAGGGTTGCTGAGTATTTTCGGAAGAACTATTCACTAATGTCTTCAGTTTATACCAAAAACAAAGACCTTAGACTTCAAGACAAATACTTCTATTCATCACTATGGCACGCACGCACCATCATCTCACATAAAAAAGATTCATTTTGTTGTGAATATTGTACAATGCAGAAACTTTCAGGAAAAAAAAAGCTAAAAAATAATCAGTTAATTCATTAGTGGTTTCGAGTATGCGGCATCAGTTTCTAAAAGTGGAAAGAAGTACTGAATATGTTTCTAGTATAGTTACTATGAATATGAATAAGTTACACCTGTATAACGTCTTTGATTTTGCGATGCCTCCTAGTATGTCGAGCTTCTGTGTCTCTTGCTAATATCGTGTCGATTTTTGTTCTTAACTGTATATTTCATGCGGAATTTTATGCAAGGATTCGTTCATCACTGTCCAGAAGTGATGATCGCCTAGCAATTTCGAAGTGAATTATTTTAAATTCATTATTCGCTGCCCACTGAAAAAAGGTAAGCAAGGTTCCAAAAAAGCAAGGTGCCAAGATTTTAGTGATAAATCAATATTGAGAGATAGGAAACAGTATCAATGTTAAGAACTACAATGCAAGCAATGCTGATGAATGGACAGTGAATGTTGCTAAAAAAACGAATGCCTAAGTGAAATCGTTGCAGGGACCAGAGCGAGTTACGTCTATGCTAACGGGTTAACGGATAGTATTCCAAGTTAGCCCATAGCGATTTGGCAAGGTAGTATGTTTTCCCCTGTGGCTACGTAGATGTAGTCTCGAAAAGTTGATAACCAGTTTGGCATGTGCGAATTCCTTAATTCCTTGCATTAGAAAAAGACGTAGGTACGACACTTCGTTGAACAACAAGATGGACATATTCTCTACCGAGGTCAATTGTCGTCAACTTCCAAGGAAAGTAATCTGCAAAATTGACTTCTAGTCAGAAAGTGCCCTGTCGTCACCGGCAAGAAAACACAAGAGGGTCTCTCTGGCAGCCGAGACAGCCTCCTATATTTAGAGGTTTTAGTAGGAACTCGAGCGATATGTCTAACCATAAAGACCCCAGCGTGACCTGGCATGAAGTTTGTAAGTAGTAGTGAAAGTTGACAATGCCTTGGATAGTTGTTTGGTGTAAAGAAATTCAATAACTGGGTAATAGGTGGCATCTTGACATCTTGTACTAGGAGCTTGATTGAATGTTTCATTTCCATGTTGCCCCTATGTGCTTGCAAAGGCGGTGTAGTACTCGATATCGAGTTGATCGGAGACGTGGAATGACAGATGGATAAAGCCTGCCCAAAGTTGGGCGACGCGCCCAGCCCGCACTGAACAACTGTGTTGACTGTCTGGTGCGGCCAAATGTGCGGCTACTTTCAGCCACGAACCGCCGCCGGCGCGCATACCGGCGCAGTATCCAGCCACCACGCAGGGACGCCGGCAGAGGCGTGTCACGAGTCAGGTCAAGGTCAGGTCAAAGGTCAAAATTGGGTGTTCCCGCGCTGCGGGCCGCGGAGACCACACAATCGCAGCTCAAAGCGCGCCGAAGTATTCTCAAATGTTAGGCCAAGGTACTATTAGAGTAGAGCACCCTTACAAGTATAGGTCAAGGTCAAGGCTAGGTCACAAAAGGTCAATAAAATGAAAAGCCATGCATGGATCATGTGACACTTGCTTTATGTGTCTTTTTAGACGTAAATGATGACCTACGTCTGGTAGGCATGGGTATGACCACATGCCTTCCCCTCTGGATCCGCCATTGCTCTGGCACGACCACAAATTGTTTCTGAGTTTGGGTCATGTAATCTGTCCTGGTGACTTGACCTTAGATGACTTGAGGCCCAAACTTTTACACAATGTGCCTAATGGATAGTGCCGCTGCTTTTTTGGTAGCACGTGTGTCGAAACACGGCGGCGCTATGGTAAACAATTTGAGGTGTGTCTTAATAGTTGCCTCTGTACGACGCGGGTTAAATCCACCACAGCCAACTCAGTAATGGCTTAATTTAAGCTAGATTAAACTATCAACGAAGGAAAAGACTCTGTGGAAAACTTTACGACGAACGTGACAAAAACACAACAGCACAACAGTCCTCTGACAAAATTAGCGAAGTTACCGCTCTTTCAGGCAACTTCACTTCATCTTCTAGTGGGACGCCCGGGGAGTGAGAAACCCACAAAATCATCAACACCAGCAGCGCCGCCGGTCCCGTCGAATTCAGTCGTCGACTACATTCAATTCAGATGGCAGCTCTATCAAACTCAGACGTTAGTTTCGTCCAATTTAGTCGTAGGCGTCGCTCGATTGGGATTGTGTTGGCGCTGGTCGGTGGAGAAGAAATTCGCCCGGGTGCGGCATTGGCAACTGGTTGTGGAAACAGCATGTTAGGTCAACTGTTTACTATATACAGATGGTTTGACGGGTGCCAACGATAAATCGAAAATGAAAAGGGAGGATGCACGCAAAAAACAACTATGTGAAGAACCATTGAAAACCATTGAATACAACCGAGGACAAATGGTAGCAAAGCAGGAAATGACGAAATAAATGCACTGAAACTATGCTATACCATCTTAGATGCGCGCAGTACACAGCACGTATTATTCCTAGCGACCAAAATCCCCAATAAATACATGCACAAACATTTTTCAAACCACAATTTTGTGCACGTCCTTGAAAGAAGGTTAGGAAAGTTCTCATGGAAACTGCCGCACCCCAGGGCAGCATTGATCTCGCCAGACGCCCCGACAAACCGTCCGTAAGACAATCGACCAAATATCTCCTCCATTCCGCGAAACACAGCGCCCTCAATCAAATCTGGCTGACACAGAAGATAGCCAGGGGCCGTTCATGTGAAGATATGATAGATATAAAGAACGATCCGTCTCCGGTGATATGCTGGGCGACGAAATTGATCGCTTGATATGGAGATAGTTTGAGTGAGTGGGCATCGCCTGAATGTTCAATAATCAATGTAGATGCCACTGAGACAGTTACAGGATGAAAGTGTAATTAACTGGTTCGATGGTGAAAACGATGATGACTACGATCTCCATTATTTGGCTGGAAATGTTACCTAAGCGCTGTTCGGCGCACGCCAGTAGTGCTAGTAGCGCTTTCGGTTCCCATACTGGGTAGCAACCAATTAACTGGTAACTGGGTAGCAACCAATTGAGCGCTGGGAAGAGATGACGTTACACTTGGCACCGAAAAGTCATCTCTCGCTCGCGTAGTCCCGCGCAGCGGCTACTTCTGCTTCGGTAAATCGCAGAAGGGTCAAGAGCGGTCAAGTGTTTAATATCAAAAGGCTCGGTATAGGCCAAACTATCAATCTGCTATCTTGGTATTTTTTTCCATTTTGGGAAAAAAACGGCAATTTGAAATATCAAAAATTTGCATTCAAAATTTTAAACGTGTACTATACTATACCACTTTTTACTTTTTACTTCTTCTACTATACTATACAAAACTTTTCAAAAACTTCAAAAATCGGGAAAATCTATGAATGAGACCAACAAGGTGACTAAAGTTAAAAAAGAACGCCTAAAAATGACCTTTCGGGGACCTTACAAAGGCCAAAAACGGTCACCTCTCAGGACATCTAGAATCCAATGATAGTTCCATTTCTTATTTTCTCCGATTTTGATGGAAAAAACAATGTTCAAAGATCATTTTCTCGTTATTGACGAGAAATGACGTAAAGCACGTTCTGCAGCTCCCAATGACCAAAATAAGCACATTGATCTTTTGACCTTGTGGCCTCAGATGACCTTGACCTGACCCATGGCCACCAAAGGCTTTGAATGGGATTTAGAAGTGTCAGGGACACGATTCATGCAGATTCATCGCCTGGTTACGCGTTTACTATCGTTATTTCGCGCGGCCATCTCACCAACCAAAAACGGTTAATAAATTTACGTTGACCTGATATTTGACTTCATAAGTGACATCCAGGTCAACAACATTGATTTCCCTTAAATTAATTTTCCAGGACTATCAAACGCCGTTGTATTTTTTAAACTCGGCCCAGCAGTTTCGAAGATCGAGAGGGAGCAACAAATAGCCTCCCCGTAGTAAGCCGTGTTGTGGAAATACCATAGAACAGCGCGGGTTAACCCGAGACTTATTGGGGGGGGGGGCTACTTTTTGCCCCTTCCCGTTTTTTGGCGATAGCTCCTAAAGTGATAGGAGTATCGTCACCCAACCTTTCTGTACCCTCTATCACATTGATTTGCCACATGTTGGCTAACGGAAAATGATGAAGTCATGATAGGTCGGCCGGAAATGACGTAAGAGTGATGTCAGGTTTTCTGTTTTTGACCAAAAATAAGGGTTTGCGTGAAACGCTGTCAAGCATACAGCTTTTAAGATAAAGTAAAGTGTTTCACATCAAAAGACTCAGAAAAGACCAGGCTATGAACTGCAATCTCTTTTTAATTTTTGAAAAGCCGCAAAATCGACAAAGTAAAAGTAAAAATGTTTCATTTTTTGCTCTATTTGTGAAAAGGTTTATTTTTTTTAAACCAGCAATACATATGAAACAAACCACTCAGGTGAATGTGTGTGCCAAATTTAAAGTTGATAGCTTTACAAATGACCTTTCGAGGACGTTTCAAAGGCCAAAAATGGGCACTTTTCATGACATTTCTACGAATTCCGATGATTTTCCATCTTTCATTTTTCCGATTGCAATGGTAAAAACAATGTTTTAGGGTCATTTTCGCGTTCTTGACGAACAAATGACCTAAAAACATATAATACAGTTCCCAATTACCAAAATCAACAGTTTGACTTTTTTGACCTCATGATCTCAGATGACCTTGACCTTACCCATGACCACCTAAGGCTTAGGCTTACCCAAGGCTTAGAATGGTACTTGGAAGTGTTAGGGACACGATTCATGCCGATTTATTAGCTGCTTACGGGTTTAATATCGTTGTTTCGCGCGGTAATCTCACGAACCGAAAACGGTCAACAATTTGACTTTGACCTGATCTGTGACGTCATCGGTGACCCCAAGGTCAGGAACATTGATTTTCCTTTGATTAATTTTCCAGGGCTATCGAACGCCGTTTTTTTTAATTATTCAATCGGCCCAATAGTTTCGGAGAACAAGAGGGGTGGGGGGGGGCGGGGCACTAGGCCCCCCCCCCCCCCCCCCCCAGTAAGTCGTGTTATATGTAGAAATACCCGATAGGCCGCGGATTAAGCGCAAGCAAAAAAGCTCAATCATTTAAATGGATTGTCCATCAATTTCCAATAATGACGTACCGGCGCTGCTCCTGACGAAATGCCGCAAAGCAAGCTACAAACTCACGCTTCGTATTAATTTGTGCATTATTGAAATTCAACTTCCATTCTAGCCTTCGGATCGAATGGAAATTGCAGCCGAAAAATAATACATTTCAACGTAATATTTCGTTATACTTTGTAAAACAAATCAAACTCGACTAATTTCTCCACACATGGCCTTACCGTCGCCGACTTATTGCCAATTCCAGGTCTCACATAAATCCGGATCAGTTTTATTGATGTGGAAGCTCTCACGCACTCCAGAATGATTTATGGTGTCGACCCATCCAATGTTGAAAAGCCTTTCAGACCGGAGCGTTCGGCAGTCGGAGACCAGCTCACCTTTGTAGCGCGGTGGTGCCAGGTAAATTATGACCGCTCCGCACATTCACTTCACACCGACTGCTTTGAAAGACGCCAATGACATCTGAAGTCAAACGCGATAGTTCGCTTAATACCTTTAGAGTTAAGTTTTACAAAAAATTGCCTTTAGCCTCTTGACTCGCCTGAAAAGAACCTAAATGATATTGTTATCTATAAGGTTACTATTACCGTTAAATCATTCTTTATTTACGCCAGTTTAGAAATATGCCTCAAATAAATGTTACTATCAAAGTATCCCTTTGCCCTTTTGGGGGTCAAACTGCCCCCCCCCCCCTTCAGGTTTTTCGCTTGCGGTGAAAAACGGCAAGGCGTAGTGCCGTTACATTTAGCACAGTTGTTTGGTCATCAATTCTACACATTGTGTGAACATTTTTACTCCAGGTCACCTCAGGTCAGGTCACCAGGTCACGTTAAGTAACCTTACCTCCAAAAAATGTTTGCGGTTGTGCCCAGCGCACAATATTTGTCCGAGAGATTAAAAAAATTGCAGAATTTCAGAAGGATATAGGAGCCTACCATTTGTTTATTTCGGTTTTTTTTTATATCGGTGGCCTAAGGTCAGGTCAATTTCGTGAGACCTCCATTATAAGTCAATTGGGAAATATTCAAGTGTATCCTTTTTGAAAGATAAGAATCAGATCGGTCTTATTTTTTTCAGGTTCAAATTTTGATTCGTGACCCCTGTAAAGGTCGTCTGAGGTCACCTTAGGTCACTTACGCTTTGTTGCTAGTAACTTTTGATAGAAGAGAGATAGGAACGTGCAAAAGGCTCCAATGTGTTAGTCTCGCCAAGACGCATCGAGTCATATACAACATGAACCAACTCGACCTACTTGGGTCACCACGTGACCTTCACTGAGGTCAAATTTTGAAGTTGACCTTTATGGTCACCATATATATATATATATATAATTATTCGCAAAAAAAGTTTACCAAAAAACAGCATTTTGAACTTTCATGACATCTGAAGCCTCAACTATTGGCCTGAGCTCAATTCTGACGAAAAAATGGTCTTAGAGCGGTTCAAGAGCTATCTATAGTTTTGTTTTATTTCTTCCTAGCTATCATAGTTCCCAAGATATCGAGGGATTTCTGGATCAGACTCCCTAAAACGGGAAAAATTAACCTTTGATGACCTCCGGTGACCTAAATAATGACCTGAGCTAAAAATGATCTAGGTAACTTCGAATGTCATTGTTGAGAGCTTTCGATCACTTTTACGCGTCTTTCTATCCCTCTTAGTTTTCAAGCTAGTGGGGATTCATTATGACCCCACCCTACCCACCCGGGCAAAGGTGGCTCAGATGCCCACCAGGCACGGGTTAAGTCGATAAATAACAGAAATCATCTTATATATTGGGGAATAGGCGCCCGGGATGATTTACCAAATAGCACAACATACTTACATAGTTATATCTTTTTTCAAGAAAGTGGCCTTTTGGCAAAGCGTTAGCAGAAAAAAACTGAATGCACTCACAATAAACGTCAATCGATGTCATCACAGCAGGGCTGCCTTCAAATATCACTATGAGCTGTATCCTCAAAACGTGAATTTCATTAGGTAAATCAGGAGACATTTGTATTATTATAATTCCTTGAAATTGCAATATACGTATGCTGCGATGAAGCTAAGGAAAATGCTTCGTTTCAACATTTTAGTGATGGAAATAGTGAGCAATCAATCAAGAAAATATGCCGCTGCAACACAAGCTCTTCTACATCACACAAATACCTGAGTGGGGAGGGGTATTGTTAAAGCACCCTCCCCCAGCAGGGCGTGGGTTAACCCGCGCCATTGCTGGGGGTTTGAACACCCCTCAGTTTTTTTTAGATAACAAAAAACGTGGCACGCAGCACCACCATTTTTGGCACAACCCATCGCACGTTATTTCCGCACCTTTCCTGTACAGTTTTAGCCCCAGGTCATTACAGGTCAGGTCACCGGGTCAGGTCAAGTGACCCAACCTCCAAAACAGTTTGCAGTTGTGCCAAGGCCACAATGTTTGATGGATAGATATGGAACTTTCAGGATCGGATAAGGGCTTTAGTACCCACAAATCGTTTGTCTCGGATTTCTTTACATTGGTGACCTCAGGTCAGGTCAATTTCGTGACCTGCCCATTATAAGCCAATGCACAGTGGGACGTTTTCAATTTTAACACTCATTAATGGCTTCTTGAACTTTGTGGCTTTCGTTCCTGATAGAAGACTTCTCAATAGCATGGGATTTCAGAGAAAGATGCATATTTGGAGGGAAGTGGAGGATGCCTCTCAGAGATATGCATATGATGATATCATGGACCCTGACTGAAAGCTTGTGATCAATTATCCAGCAGCTTATAAACAAAATACATGTGAGGAATGACTTGATTAGTTATGAAATAACATAACATATTTGCATTCATTCAATTACGTCATTCTAGAGGTGCAAACTCGCAAACTCACACAAAACACAACAATTTAACACGATAATCACATGTATCACACAATAAGGAAACTCTGGCCAGCTCCCAATCACTCCACTTCACTTCTATTGCTTCTGACGATTGTGTTGATGCTGCTATATGTTCCAGCAGCTGCAGTTTTTCAGGAAATTCAGCTATTAATCCAGAGCGCCCGGCCGGGTCATCAACCCCGAGTGCTGCTCTCAGTTCCTAAAATTGCATTGTGATAGCGCCAAAAGCGGTCTCAAACAATTCCTCGTCTAACCTCACATGACTTTTGAAGGTTGTGCATCTTGACCTTCAAGGTCAAAATCAAGGTCAAATGACGGGGAACGCTCTAGTGTAAAGGGGAAAGATAGGGGAACACTCTGGCCTAAAGTTCATATCTGATCGCGCTTAAAGTGGTCTCAAACGAAGAGCGATCCCCGTCATTTGACCTCTATTTTGACCTTGAAGGTCAAGTTCCACAACCTTACAACGTCATGTGAGGTTTGACTTTGGGACGGGGAATCGTTTGAGACCACTTTTGGAGCGATCAGACTTCAACGTTAGGCGCTAGAGTTACCCCTGTCATTTGACCTTGATTTTGACCTTGAAGGAGATGTGTAAGATAAAAATGGACCTGATTGTTTTTTTTAATCAGAATGCACGGTCCTACCCTAGACCCGATTTAGAAGGAAATCGGTGACCGAAGGCACGGTTCTACCCTAGACCCGATTTAGAAGGAAATCGGTGACCGAAGCTGAAAACGTTTTTGTACCGCACAGCATTGTCCCAGGACGTGATACTGAATCACACTGATCGACTAAAGCCCATTTGTGCACGCTCTCTTAGATGACACTAATGACATTATCGTCTTCGCTCAAGGCCATTGCATTTCTGAGTTATTGCACAGGGATTGGGAATAATTACCCCGAGGGTGAGTTTGCATCTCTACTCTTATAATATCACCAATCATACGCGTTGAACTTAACTCACTTAAGATCTTTACTGACCAACAGTCTTATTGCACATTATTTGCAGCCTGGAAACAGTGCACATTATTATCGTCATCATGCCTCTTGATTTCCGCAAATATGTCCCGGAATCACACCCATTTATGCTCGGTTGTTTGTCTATTCATATATTCATGAATGCTGGCGAGAGCCATCACTTCAAATAAACTGCTACGATGTCGTCCCACATTCAAACCGGAAGCTGGTAACGCTCTGTTCTGAGAGGATTCGGACTAATGAATGAGCATGAAAAATAGCAATCCATAGGAGAACAAACGAATCAATCAAAAATGTCGACACCTATCTATCATACAATTCAAAATAACAAACATACATACAATATTTTCATGCGCGATATGATATGCAGGGTATTGCGTACACCGAACATTACATTATCTTTATCTCGCAAAGTACGAGGTATTCTTATATTATTTAGTCATAAATTTAAAGCTTCACCAATTCTCTACGTGTCCCAACTGTTCATTTTTATCCTAAATCAATTAAGTTGGTCAAAATGGGCAACTTCCTCGTCGATTCAGTTTCACACATCTAAAAAATAGATGCTCTGATGACTTACACTAGGAACTTTGATATTGAAAGATGCATGGAATCATATATTGATGCATATTGCCTGAAATGAAAATAAATTGTGTATAGTAACGCAAAAACAGCATTGTGTTGAAATAACTTAGTTGTCAGGGAAGCCAGTGTAAATAAAACTGGCCAAAGATTGATTGCCTTTTAGAGCACCGGTGGCTCCACCTAGTGCGACGGTGACGCTAGCTTCAGTTCGTTCTGCGATAATCGAGAAACATTTACATTCCTTCAATCGTAACCTTTGTAAAGTATTTTTAGCATAAACATCCTTTTTAGATCAGAGATTCTCTTGGTCCAGAAATAAATAATGCGCCGCCACTTTGGTATGGGGGAGCACCAAAAATGTGCACCAGGAGCACCAAAAATGTGCTGTCTTATCAGTCTGAGGAAAGAGGCCCAATTTTGGCCTTATCAACGCAAAATCGGGTAGAGCTTAGCGAAGGGTAGTTTCTGGGACAAAAATGTTCTCTGAATCCGAATCTGACCGTTGCGCATCTGGAGCTCGAGCTGCACCGCCACCATTGCACGTGCAATGGCACGGTACAC
>JARFNZ010091836.1:713-13099 GCA_031763405.1 Balanus nubilus | reverse complement strand
ATTTATCTACCGCCATACCGGCATGCCGGTATATTTTCAGTACCGGCGGTATTTATGCGGTATTTGAGCATATGTGACAATGCAATTGCAATGACAGCGCCGGTATATTGCCGGTATTTTTGGCTGATGTGGTGGTGTGGTGTGGTGCCGGTTTTCGATTTTAAGGAAAATATTGCATCTCTAATTGATACCCATTGACTTAATTTTATCATATGACATGATGACAACGAAAAACCGCGAAAGTGGATTGACGTGACTACACGAACTTTGATCCGGTGGATGGCGACCTGCCGGCTCAGTATAGGGAGTTCTCAGTACTCTCTGAAGGCACTGCTCAGTACCTTCTGAAGACAATGCTCAGTACCCTCTGAAGACAGTGCTCAGTGCTTTCTGAAGACAGTGCTCAGTACCTTCTGAAGGCGCTGCTCAGTACCCCCTGGGCCTGAAGGCACTGCTCAGTACCTTCTGAAGACAGTGCTCAGTACCCTCTGAAGACAGTGCTCAGTACCTTCTGAAGGCACTGCTCAGTACCTTCTGAAGACAGTGCTCAGTACCTTCTGAAGACAGTGCTCAGTACCTTCTGAAGGCACTGCTCAGTGCCTTCTGAAGGCACTGCTCAGTACACCCTGAAGACAGTGCTCAGTAACCCCTGAAGGCACTGCTCAGTACCTTCTGAAGGCACTGCTCAGTACCTTCTGAAGGGGGCGCCCAGTACCTTCTGAATGGAGCGCTCAGTACCACTGAAGTTGAGGTTTAGTGGAAACCGACTAAGGATGTTATCAATATCGATTTACATGTTTTCTGAAGGTATTTACATGCATACGATGGAGCCCTGTATTGAAGTATCACACTGACGCTTGCCTGTCTTCATGTAGCTCCAATAAAACAAAGCCGATGTCGCCCATTGTGGCGAGCATAAAGGAAAACGATAACTCGATATAAAATCCAACATTTCGTCTCGCATATTTTCCGACACATGTGCATTTGTTAGCTGTTGCAGGACAAACTATATGTACCGTTTATCACTCGCATCGAATTATTAATATCGTCACACGAAACTGATTAGCATTTGGCGCTCATTTTTGTTTACACCGAGCAACCTAGTTAGCTGCCCTCAACTCCTAAAGGCTCATTAGATTCCCGGGGGCGATTGTGTCCACGCTCCACTGAACGGCCGAATGGCGCGTCATGCCGCCATATTTCGCCGACAACAGACTCTGCCATTGCTGGGCCCTACACCGTGTAACATACAGCAGACACCGTCATCGCTGGGCCCGGGACCGTGTACATACATACAGCAGACACCGCCATCGCTGGGCCCGGCACCGTGTAACATACAGCAGACACTGCCATCGCTGGGCCCGGCACCGTGTAACATACAGCAGACACACCCATCGCTGGGCCCGGGATCGTGTACATGCATACAGCAGACACCGTCATTGCTGGGCCCGACACCGTGTAACATACAGCAGACACCACCATTGCTGGGCCCGGCACCATGTAACATACAGCAGACACCGCCATCGCTGGGCCCGACACCGTGTAACATACAGCAGACACCGCCATTGCTGGGCCCGGCACCATGTAACATACAGCAGACACCGCCATCGCTGGGCCCGGCACCATGTACACACAGAAGACACCGCCATCGCTGGGCTCGGCACCATGTGCCGACTCCGGCCAGTAAACCTGGCATTCTTCTGTAAACGGGCGTAACAGCGATCACGGGCACATGATGTCATTCATTTGAGTCACATTCAAATACTTCCTGTGCGCATTTTTTTGCATAAAATAGACCTTACGGGAAACAATGATGCAACGATTTTATCTGTGGTGTTTAAAGTGAAACACACTTTGCTTTACTGAAAACAACGGCTCGGTGCCCTTTGTATTTGATGTTGCGTGACATTCCCTTTACGGTTACATGGCATTTATGACATCAATGCTATCAATGACACACGAGAACTGCCTACATAGTCGGCAGGTGACGTCAGTAACACAGCCCGTACGGTCCTCAGGCAACATCGCTTACCACGGCGTGGGCACCCACGGCACGTCGGACGAGCGGCGCTACCACGGCTACTACCAGTGGGTGTCCTTCGTGCTGTTCCTGCAGGGGGTGGCCTTCTATGTGCCCCACTGGCTGTGGAAGCTGGCCGAGGGCCGCCGGCTGGCTTCGCTGCTGCAGGAGATGCAGCTGCCTGTGATGGACGCCGCCGACCGGTCCGCCCGCCTCGCCAACACCGTCCAGTACCTACGCGGCTCGCTCGGCTCCTACAACGGCTACCTGGCGCGCTTTGTCCTCTGCGAGCTGCTCAACGTCGCCAACGTGATCGCCAACATCTTAATCACGGACCGCTTCCTGGACGGCCAGTTCCTGTGGTACGGACCGCGCGTGCTTTCCCACTTCATCACCGGCAGCGGCTCGCGCGCCAGCCCGATGAGCGAGACCTTCCCCAAGCTGACCAAGTGCAACTTCCAGCTGGTCGGTGGTTCGGGCAGCATCGAGACCATCGACTCTGTGTGCGTGCTGCCGCTCAACATCCTCAACGAGAAGATCTTCATGGTGGTGTGGTTCTGGTTGGCGCTGCTGGCCGTCACCAGCGTGGTGGCCTTCACCTGGCGCGTGGTGGTGATGTCGGCCACCGCACTGCGCGTGCCCATGCTGCGGGCCTCGGCGCGGCTCGCCGACGTCCGCGACGTGGAGGAGGTGGTGGAGCGGCTGCCGCTCGGCGACTTCTTCCTGCTTTCTCTGATGGCGAAGAACATGGACTCGGTGGCGTTCCGTCAGCTGATGTCCGAGCTGGCGCGGGAGCTCGGCCCCAGCTCGGGACGGCTGGGCGGCGGCGGCGTGTCAGCGATAGCGCAGGTCTCCGACTCGCAGACGCTCATCAGGAGGGCGGTGGAGAAGCGCGGGGCCACCCTTGAGTAGAGCGGCAGAGTTGGGGAGCTCCTGTGAGGATCAGGGGACCGTGGAGGCAGCAGAGCGCTGCTGGACCTCCCTGATCAGTCGGGGCGCCGCTGGACCTCCCTGATCAGTCGGGGCGCCGCTGGACCTCCCTGATCAGTCGGGGCACCGCTGGACCTCCCTGATCAGTCGGGGCGCCGCTGGACCTCCCTGATCAGTCGGCCGGGAGAAGTGATGACGATTGATGATTGACATTATATGCTAAGCGTGAGATGATAACGCTTAGCATAATGTCGGACTGTTTGAGGGCACTCGCTCATTATAAAGGCAATATTGAACCACAAATGACAACGTAAGACTCCATTATTAGTCACAGGTTACAATCTCTAGCGCCACAGGCGTGCAAACAGACCGTTTTGATGCCGAAGGAGTGACATATTATTCTGCATTCCAAGGTGATACAACAAAATGAATCTTCGTGTGTTCACGATAGTATATATTTAAGTTGTGTTACTAGAAGTGTAGGGACATGACATGTAGTATATGTAATTGATATGGCTCCAAGTGACTCGAGGAAAAACGTACTCAGGTAATGATTCAGATACCAGGTACAGCGACCATGAATATATCTGTTGGCGCGATCGTATCACTGTAATATCATTTTCTTTCGGGGTGACTGAGTGTTAGTTGGTACAATATTGTGTCTGACGGAAGCACATGAACTGCGGCTCTATGTTTTATCCGCATATCTTCTGTCAGTGAGGCAAGATGATACACATTATTTACTCACTTATGCTTATGCTTTGATGTCCTTAGTTCCTAGAAGAGAAATAACAGCTACACAATTAGCGACGGGTAAATATACTGCATTATCACTAAGATAAGTCTTTAGTGGTAGTCATTGAAGTCAGCACCAAGGTTAGTGTTATTTTCCTCCACAGGAAAGTACATTAAAATCGTGGCATGAGTCATTTCCTTGTTGAGTTCTGTCGGCGCCGCTGAACCTGACTAACGCGGTCGCAGAGCCTGCGGAGTGCGGAGCCCACCGCCTCACCCACCAGCGCGCAGCGGCACCCACCAGCGGCACCTGTTGACGGTGCTGCTGTACCAGCTGACTCGTCCTCAGGTCCCCGCTCGGTCAGTGCCGACGAGGCCTCCAGCTCTGCTCAGCACATGTTCACCGACTTGGTCTGCCAGTCACTCACGTCACTCTGTGACGTGTGACGTCATCTGGCCGCTTGCGCCGTGACCACGAGCGCTGTTCGGCTCCCTGCAGCCTATATTTAGGCTGCATACGTCATACTCGGATGACGACACACACGTCTGAAGCGCAGCACAGACGGGCCGAACACTTCCGCAGAATATTCTGCGTGTGGCGAAAGGTGACAGTCATTTTGGCTCAAATTTTCCACTCCCAACACCAAGGCTTGTGACACTGTAAGGAGTGTAGTATCTGACACCAAGACTTGTGACACTGTAAGGAGTGTAGTATCTGACACCAAGACTTGTGACACTGTAAGGAGTGTAGTATCCACTCCTGACACCAAGACTTGTGACACTGTAAGGAGTGTAGTATACTTGTGACACTGTAAGGAGTGTAGTATCTGCACTGAAGTGTGGATACTGGAAGACATTTTGGAAGAGGTATCAGCTGTTTGTGGACAGGAAAAGCTGATGGTTCTGATGCATGATAAATTGTAAAATATCCAACTGTATTGATACTGGGCATCTAAGGCTGGGGCACTGGCAGATCTAGAATGGCAGTCTCTGATGCTGTGTGTGTGTGTGGGGGGGGGGGGGGCATACCCCAATAAAAGTTTAACAACACAAATTTCAGAAAACTCATTGTATCTTAGATTTAGGCTTGGGTTTAGGTTTAAAATTATGAACTGAATTGGGACTAATTCCTTTAAGTGTCCATGTCTTCATCTTTTTTCTTCATTCAGTGCATGTTGGTCTTCATCCATCTTGTCTTGATGACTGAGGGGACTCTGATCACTGCACTGGCTAAGCACTAAGCAGAGGATGTATACACAGGGGAACTGCAAATAAGCTTCTACTAGTGGTCATTTTTAAGTTTGTTCTTAACCATGTTAGTTGATGTAGCTTTCACTACTCCTCTTACTAGGTTGTTCAATGGACTGACCACTCTATTGGCAAAAAAAATACTTGAGTCTAGCAATGTTCTTTGACCCCCTATTTGCCCCTAGTACCCCCCTGAATCCATCAGTGATGGGAGCAGGACCTATGTTTGTTTTGATTTAAGTAAATCACTCATGAGCTTGTGCCTTGAATTGGCATGTTAAGGGAACATGTTTGATAATATAAAAATACATTTCTACAGGAATGTAAATCTCTTCAAAACATGCACTCAGAAGTTTTACCAAGGGCCACATTCTTGTCTGTCCCCCATACATGATCAATGTGTGTGAAGCCTGAGGCTAATGATGGTGCAAATTTTACAGAAGCATATATTGAAATGCTATTTCAAACTGTTTGTATTTTTTTTAAATTAATATGCTAAGTACAATATATATATATATATATATATATATATATATATATATATATGCCAGCCCTGTCCATATAAATCACTTGTATCCATGATAATTTGAAAAATTTAAAGTTGCCTTTCTATGGTAATCCATGTTGACATAACATTATGAGCCTTTCATTTTACAATACTTAATTTGTTCAGGTTAAGCCTCCATGAAATTTGCATCTTTAATAGCCTCAGGCCTCAGGCTTCACACAAGTTGTGTATAGAGGTCGGACAAGAACTGCCAAGGTAAACCATAACCACATAATTTTTTAAGGGACACCCGTGTTTAGTGTCTAACCCTAAATAGCACTAGTGGATCCAAGGGGGGCGCCACCTCCCACCCCCAATTGTCTGAAATCTGCCAAATTTGACCCATTTTCTAATTTGGAAATAAATCTAATACACTTTTACACAGGCATGTTTGTTTTGAATTGCCTTATAAGGCACAACCACAAGCCAAATCTGATGAGTTTTTTTCTTCAAATTTGGTGAAACTTTTAGACCCCCCCAAAAAACCATGTCAGTACAGATTTTCATCTCAACAAATTTTTGTCCCAAGGGTTTTTCCTCTTAAATTCTTTCACCAACAATAAGTAAGGTTTGGTGATGTTAGATTAGGTTGTTTTAGGTAGGTAGGGTTAGGTTAGATTAGGTTGGGTTAGGTTTGGTAAAATTGGTTGGTTTATTTTGTTTAAAAAATGTTTCATGAAAAAATGTCCTCAAACCCCCACACCACCTCCCGACATGCAGCCCTCATTCTGGATTTGCCAGTGCTTAAGAGGAGACGGCATATGGTATTAACATATAAAACATGGTATTCATCAACACGTGCAGTATATACTATGCAAAATAATGTCCAATGATGCACATGCATCATACAAAATTGAATAATCCGTCTCATCGGAGTTGGCGTTCGCAATATCAGCATCGCTTCAATACCTCTATCGCATTATCCACCGCTCCAAACATCCCTTACGTACAGCAATTGAAGTGTGCACATTTTTTCAAAGCAGTCCGAATTAAGGAAAACGCAAGAAAATATAAATAAAACAAAAATAGCTTACCATGGTTGCTGTTTACGGGTACGAACCACCGGAAAAGGACGGGCCAGCGTTGCCAACTGTAAATACAATTATTTGCAGCAGCGCGACTAAAACGCTGCAGTTCCTCGAACTAGCCAGAACAAAAGGGATATTTGCGCACCGCCCAGTGCTCGCTGCTTTTTGGAAAAGGTACGCAAACAAATATATTGGCGGTCGTCAAAAACAGCAATGGTATGACTTTGCTTATCAGAAGCCCAATCTGTGAGCATTTGCATCGATTATGATAAAACAACATAAAGGCAGTGATATTGATTAGAGATGCAAATTTTGAGCCTTCTCAAAGTTCGCATCGTAACTTGCAAAGGTTAGAATGAATGAACTAGTAAATTCACAATTTTTTCAGGATAATTTTCTAGCCTTCAAGGCTAGATTGGATGCGCATTGGGCTCCCATCATGTACAACGTACCTGACACTGACTGAGTCACGTCTGAAATCACGAGCTCGATCAGAACGGGTACCACAGGCCTCGTAGCCTAAAAATCCTGAAACCGTAAGGTAAGGTAAGGTAATTTTTAGAAATTTGTTCTTAGAAAATCTTCAAAAACGAAATGGCGATTTTTATCAAAGCAAAATACCTAAAGCCCAAGGAGAGGTCTATCTTAAGTCAGACAAAATATAAAAACGTGAAAGAAATGAACCTCATACCCCTGAATTGCCCAACCGAAGACGACATCCCAGGTTCTTTACCGGGCGATGCAGAGAGGCGGGCCATGCAAGCGGGTGTGATACAACTCTACTCCCCGGAGAGGCTGAGTGCGCCTCTAGCCAACGCGCCGGCGGAGCATGTGCTGATGGCGAGCGGAGGTGCGGACGGCGGCCCGTGCCGCCTAAAGATAGACTGGTATCAACTCTCGGCGTGTTTGGGTGGAACTTTGATCGTGTTGCCGTGATAGAGGGGACATGGATCGACCGAAGAGCTACTATCCACTACAAAAATAGAGGACACTGGACAAGCATGTGGTTTTGCCCCAGACAGTCCCACCAAATACAAAAATTTGATAGGATAGAGCCTTTGCGATAGAGCCAGTCCTGACTGTAGCCATCCAATCTCATTACCATCCCAGTCCGTTTGGAGAAGTTCGCCCTTAAGTTCAATCGTCCGTAATCTTCACTTGCTTTGCCTTTTCGTACATACATTCCGAAGACCGAAATTGCCAAATTATACATTCTTCAAATTGTTCACTCAGTCAGCTTGAGATAGTCACGTCCAGGTTCATGGGCCGTCATCCCAGACCGTGAAGGGACTCGCAGTCCTATGAGGGGTCCCTTGGGAGGTTGTTTTGTCGCTCAATCCGAAAGAGTTGGAGTTAAGGAGAGCAATGTACACCCATCCGTCATCCGTGCAATGTATAAATACGTTGCTATATTATCCTGATAAATGCAACCTTTGCAGGGATCACTTGCCACTCCGTCATTTACAAGAAGTGGGCCATGCATGCTTTGCCTATGTATTATAAAGACGTAATGATACAATGGTTTGTTGCTGCTCACGAAGTTGCTTACACTTTTTGCAATTCACTTTGCAACTTTAAGGTCTGCTACCAAAAAAAGGTTATATGATATGCATCTTTTATGCCAAAATACACCACAAATATGCAACACATTTTGGTGAGTTCAGTCCTCAGCAAAATCTGGCAGGTCATACCATCAACATTTTGCATCACATGACGGCCAAAAACACACCACAGAGCACCACCACGTATGCTTAACACCACCAACCACCCCCTCCCCCCATCCAACAACCCACAGCCGGCTCAGCTCTTGCGCACGCGCCGGGGCAGGATCTGGACACCCTTCTTGAAGTGGCCTGGCTGGCCGTCGAAGCCCCGCACGCGGTTCTTGTTGCGCGGCTTCTTGAACTTCTTCAGGTCCTTCAGCTGGTCGACGTTCGGCAACGCCAGGCCGCTCTTGCGCAGAGTCTCGCGCTCCTGTTTCTCTGCGGCGCGGCGCTGTTTGGCCTCCTGCATCAGGGTGCGGTAGTTGGTGGCCTCGCGCGGAGGAGGCTTGGCGCCCAGACGCACCAGCTTCTGGCGGCGGGCGTCGTGGCGCCGCGCGCGCGACATGCCCTCCAGTCCGAGCTGGAACACCTCGTGACGCGCCGCCTGCATGTCACACTCCTCGGCGGGGGCGGCGGCGGCGGCGGGGGCGGCTCCAGTGGTTGGGGTGGTGGATGGTCGTTCCCGGCTATAGGAGGTGACGGCTGGTGACGGTACGGAGCCGCGCGTCGTCGCTGCCAGAGTGGTCATGGTCTCCACAATAACTGTAACAGGGGTCACCGAGGTTACCCACGGAACAGGCAACCAGTGATGATGAAGCAGTCAGCACAAGGCAACCAGTGATGATGAAGCAGACAGCACAAGGCAACCAGTGATGATGAAGCAGACAGCACAAGGCAACTAGTGATGATGAAGCAGTCAGCACAAGACAACCAGTGATGATGAAGTAGACAGCACAAGGCAACCAGTGATGATGAAACAGACAGCACAGAGTTTTACAACTGGGAAGCACAGTTCATACACAATTCTGCATACATGTGATCACCAGGTAAACAATGGGAATATGTATCAGTCACCAGATCACAACTCTGACATAAACTTTGCCGAAAAGGTAATATATGTGGGAAATTGTGGAGTTAAAATCAAACTTTATGCTATGCCAAGGTGGTTTCAGAATAATTAGCAATAGTAATACAATATAGGAAGCATAATTGAAAAATTGAGCTCACAAGATGTGACTATGTTTGAATTTGTTCACTGCTTATGCTCATTACTAACTATAATTTTCAAATCTGCAATTTTGGCTCAAAACCAATCCCAGGATTGTTATCTACAGCAGCAGTAGAAGTTCAGAAGTTCAGTAGGGCAAAAGCCCCACCCTCAGAGTTGCTTCAAGTCTAACATCAGATTTTTCATGTTATAAATGGTGTAGATGATCCTAGTGTACTAATAGGTGAAAAGCCCATACTTATGACAGGCTCTAATTTTATACATCAATTTTAAATTCACTAAACCTTTCACTATCATTTGTCTCAGCATGTTATTTGTGATGTAATGCAATGACATTATCAACAATAATAATAGTGTTTAGTTTTAGTTTAGATATCTGGGGTTACAGCAGATTACTTATTGCCAATAGCATTAATTTTGATAGGTAGGTGGGGTAAAAGTTCTAACTTCAGACTTGCACTAGATTCAGCAATAACATGTTATTGCATTTGCTGGCACTAGGGTCAAGGGATCAATCTATTGATACAGGGAAAGGCTATCAAATTATTGTCATAAGCACTGTGTTAAAGGATAAAAAATTAACTCATGTTTAGACAACCTTTCGCTAAAAGCACTCATTCCCCAAGGAAAGTTGCCATTCTCCAAAACAAATCTTACCATCTGACAATAAATTGGTCACTCCATCCAATGCACTCATGCCTTAAATTGTTTGTGTCTTGCCAGTTGCTCATATGTGTTTTTTTTTTAAGTTTCAAGCATGGCTGTGTGGGGAAACAGTAAATCAAATATAATAAAGCAACTTTCTTTGACACATTTCAAACATTTTACTTTTAAAATTATTATTTTTTAACAAACAAACTAAAAATTGTTGTTAACTTTTAATTTCTTAAAGGGAAATAATGACCTTTTCCCAGGAAAATGGAGTTGGAACTTGAAAAAGAGAGAGGGAATTAAATATATAGTAAATTTATCACATTTTTCATACAGTAGCCTACATCAAGATATTTTTTTTATGTAAAAGTTGCTAAATGCTCCATGCTGGAGAAATAAGTACTTGGCAAGTACTGGCCAGTTTTTGAATTACTAAATCATTTACAGTTGATGTAGAGTTTGTTTTACAATAAAGCCATATATCAGGTTTCTATTGCATCTATGTGCAGTGACTTAAAAAAAACTAACTTTCAACTCTACAGTCTCACCATACCAATGTTGGATTTTTCTGAATTCATCCTTCTTTCCACATGTTTATAATTTAGCAGGCTCGTTCTAATTTCAAACAATATTTGTAATACGGGGAGAAGTGTAACAATAGCACCAAAGATGCTGCGGTCGGGTACTGGACCACCGGTATTCGGTAAGGAAGGGCACCGTCGATACTTGGGGCAGTATTCAAGTATTTTATTTTATCATTATTCTCAACTTACAATATTGAAATAGGGAACAATTTTGTTTCATTTTTATTAAAATATAATCTTTATAATACCATGCCGGGGCCAAGATAAATTTGTTATGGACAAATAAAAAGATCATTATCTCCCTTTAAACAAATGGTAGTATCAAAGATTCTAAAATATCAAAAGCAGTCAGCTGAATGTGTCAAAAAATTGATCTAGGTGGCTGGAGGATAATAAAAATGATACTTTTAAAAGCAACATTGCATAAAAATCCAACACAATTTTGAAAATTTGGTGATTCAAGCATAACAAAAGCTGTGATACATCAATTGGTGTCATTTATCTCATCACCTTTCTTTATTACTTCACAATAGCTGTTTGTATATCAGCCATTTCTCCCTACACCTTCAAAATAAGACTGGATAAAAAATTGATGCACCAATAAATTGATCCTTTGGCTCTAGTGCCAGCAACTGATTGGTGATGTAGGTACCTTGCACACTGGCAGATCCAGAACAACAGTCTCTGGTGCTGAGGGGGTATACCCCTCAAAAAGCTTCACAAATTTCAGAAAACTCATCAAATTTTGCTTCCTTATGCATTGAGACCACAGCGAAAAAACGTTTAAAAACTTGAATTAGTAAAAGTTGCTTAGATTTCCTTCTAGATCACAAAATGTGGAAATTTTTGCGGATTTCGGGCAATTTGGGGGGAGGGGGGATTTGCCCCTAATGCCCCCCCTGGATCCGCCAGTTTGTTTGTTTGTTAATTTGGGTTTAGGGAGCGCCAACTTCCAAGGTCAATTTGCACCCATGACGTCAAGTTAAAGGATTACTGAGGAGAGTAGATCACATGGAATTTGATATCCTGGATGGAGGAGAAAAGGTTGCCAGTCTGGACCCAGTCGGAGTTATCTCCAAGGAGATAGCGAAGACTCACTGTTTGAGCGAGTTGTCCGAGATGGCGCTCTCAGCTCTCTTTATGTTTCTATTTTGTGCATCCCACTTATGCTGCCACTGGCAGCGCAAGTAGATGATCCGCCAGTGACCTTGCAACTAAATTCCACTGACTGCCCAGAATGTCTGACCTGCCAAGGTTAAAGAGGTTGCCAAGGACCTGTGCAACAAGCTCTGCTTAGCACGGGTTCTCATCTTGTAAATCCATTCATGCAGAAGGTAGGTAGGTGCCTATGCAATTCATATGTCAATGTGTTGAAAAGGGAACTTACCCGGCTTTTTCTTTTTACCCATTGCTTAGCTTGATTTTGACCGTGATTACGTAAACAAATTATCCAATTCACCGAAACAAGACAATGTGCCGTACAAATGGGATGGAAAAGTGTTAGAGCTCGTTAACTAATAAACCTGTTTTGTAACAAAATGCGGAGTACAACCAACGGAGATGGAAAATAGTAGCTTAGGAAAATTGCGTTCGTGTTCGCCCCATGCACGCTTTGAAGGTTGCGCCAAGTATGTATCTTTAGCGCAATAAATACATGCCATATTGCTACCATATCACAAAGGCGGAGCTACCATATCTAAATTGGTAGAGGAATATGGCTGCGGCTAAAAATGCTTTCTGACATTCTTCTCAGGGCTGTGGGATTAGCTCTAGGTGATAGATTCGAACGCTCGCTCCCCTCGCTGCGTGACATTGGCTAAGTGGCGCAACCAGGATTTCATTTCGGGCGGGGGGGGGGGGGGGGGCGGAAA
>JARFNZ010091615.1:0-13101 GCA_031763405.1 Balanus nubilus | reverse complement strand
ATAAAAACAACACGATGCTTCACTGGAAACATGAGTGAAATAAGGTGAACGTATCCATATTACTGCATAGGCATGGAAAAGATACAAAATAGAGTGGGGGGCTCAGTCGCCCCCGCCCAGGACCTCGGCCCCCATGTAAGCTAAAATAACAACATTATTTGGGTAGAGAGGGACCATAGGAACTCTGCTTTGTGAAACTTTAATGACCTTACATAGGTATGTCAATATCTTCAAGCTCAAATGAGTTCAAATGAGGTCAAATTTGTTATATTAGGACCTCGGATAGGACCCCAGAAACCTCGGATACTTTCGAGAAAAAGTTAAATGTTTCCCAAATTTTGAAAATCGGAGATAGCCATCTGAAAGAGCATGGAATTGTCTAATAATAGTTTTTTTGCTTATATTCTTCTCGAAGAACCAACTCTCCACGAATGCTTAACCGTGCAAAGGAAGTGACTGGTGGCATCGGTACGCCTACGGGGGTGGCTGCCGCTGGTGTCGTCAATGCTATCTATTTGATGAGTTCACTGTCCATGGGGCGCCCATGAGGGCGACTTTGGCGCCCACCTATGTCCTTGCCACCCCAGTGAAATGTCCTTAAAATAGGCCCTGAGCATAACCCCACGTTACAATGCTGAAAAAACGCGTTCCTTTGTAAAAAAAAAAACGCATTATATCATTTATCCGACAACAAAGTCACCGCTGCCAGGTAACTAGGTAGGTACCTACTTGTGGTTTGGGGTTCGGGCCTCAGGTACTTTCAGAACCACGAGCCGCCACTGTAAACAACTGATAAACAAGGCATTGCAGCAGAGCTAACCAATACATCAGATTTTATTGACATTTATAGTTCCCCGAATGCCGTCAAAACCTTGTAACAGAGTTAACCAATTTAGCAGCTCTTGTTGACATTTAAAGTTCCCCGACATGCCATCAAAGCCTTGTGTCAAGGCTAACCAATGCATCAGCTATTGTTCACATTGAGAGTTCTCCGACCTGCTGTGCTTGACATGCATGGAACAAATAAGGGCGGCGGGACATTTCGTGCAAACATAAAAACGTGGGCAGAACAAGCTGACTATCCGTGATGACTTTGATCATAAAAAGTAGGTTCTAAGAATTTCTAACTCTTTCTCTGCTGACTCAACCTTTTCTCGACTTCATTGGTCGCAATCGGCTCGCAATTGCCAGTACGCTATTTATAGATACTGCTGACGGTGAAAAAACAGGCGGGGAAAATGTACGTAAACCGGTAAAATTGCGCCGTCTCATTGCATGAGTCATCGAGCTACATTTTCTTAGAGGACCGCTGTGAGCGGTGAGGTAAAACTAAATGCCAGGTTCCAAGAGTTACTTGTTATTATGTGCTTAGCAAGGTTGGTAAGACTTCGAGTTGTTGAGTTAAATTCTCCTCGAGTCTGACTAAAAACAAATTGGGTCAGAGTTGCGTCGGTTCGGACAAATTAGGAGTCGAGCTGAGCTTGACTTCAGTCGCATGTATGCTGCTCGAGGCAAAGTTGAGTCGGTTAATCGCTACAGACAAATATCATAATTAAGTGATTTTGCATTGCATTTTTGGAGAATGGACTAATTTCCTATTATGTCAATGGCGTTTTATGGAAAAATGATCAGCTTCAAAATATCACCAAGTGCAATCCCTTCCGTGAACATCTCTTTGTGAAATTAAGACGACTCAAGAATGAGTCGACTCAAGAAACTTTCACCGTCTTGCTGAGTAGCCTTTGAGTCAGGGGTGAAAGCAAATGAGTCAACATTGAGTCGACTCAAAACTACTTGGCCATCCTCGAGTTAGAGTTGAGTCAGGGTCCTTTGAAAAAGAGTCAGAATCGCGTCAGTTGGAAACAAATCTGAGTCGAGCACACCGCTGGAGCGTAGTATTTGTCATTAACGTCACATTCCAAGACACCTTATAAAATCTACACTGATGTACATTAACAGGTATCATTTTTACTTACTTCTGATTTCACTGCTGTATTTCCATCCCCTTGTCAATTAACACGCAGCCACTCGAAGGATGCGGCGTCACGACAATTTGTTTTATTTGATGAACCCGTGCTGTACCGGTGCCCGACGCCCCCCTTCGTCGTGCCCCGGGGGAGGGGGATGGGGGGGGTGAAGGGGTGCTTCGACGCCCTTTCTAACTAGGTCCCTAGGAATCGTAGAGAGAAGCGAACAAAGCGATTGAAAAAAATCGTCAACAATAATTTTACAACTACATTGCTCATTTTTTTCCTCAGTTCAATATTGAGGTCATTCGAGGTCATTTAACAAATTTGTAAATGTAAGGACATTTCTCCGGACTAGCTTACACCCTCCATTCTCTCAGACAATGCTTGCTAGGGAGGAACTGAAAACGCAATAGAAAACATTTGAAACCAGGGCATGACAAAACTTTCACACAAAAATTAGCGACTCTCTAACTCCGACTCTGACTCTGGCCTATACAAATTGGCTCCGACTGTGATTCCAGTTCGGACTGCGGCTTATATCCGGTCTCCAACTACATGCATAGTGAACAATTTCTGCAACGTCACTTCTTGTTTCCTTTTCTCTCTGCTTTAGTTATTAACCCGCGCCCCGATGGCACTCTGGATTGTCCACCACCTGCTGGGGGTGTTTGAACACCCCCTCAATCTCGGCTCCTTTAAGAAGTACAGCAACAAGGAAAAAGCGCTCGAAATCTCGTAAAAAAACAGTTCGTAATCACTACGGTCATTTTTTATCAAGTCATTCTTGAGGTCACGAGAAATAATCAAAGGCCACATTGTCAAAATAAGACCTTTTCCAGGAATTCCAGCCATTATCTCGGGAACTATACTAGATAAAAATAGTTTAGGCTCCGTGCAACGGTCTAGTTTCTTCGCAATAAACTTTATTAATAAACCAAAATACTGAGTCTGTTGAAAATATTATTCAATCACCAGCTTTGTATTATATTGTAGGTAGCTTTTGAAAGACATCCGTCTTTCTTCGTCAGCCTGTCTTAAAAGCACAGCACACAGTACAGTTTTTTAAAGCGATACAAGAAAAACAACACATTTACACACCAAAACACGCGATAAAATGTATCGAAGTTCTTCGCTCTGTCGATCGTCACGCATCATTCGTCTCATTTCGAGAAATACACATACAAAACACAGAGTCATAAGATACCTACATACCATTCGTTTTTGTCGATCGTTACTCATCGATCGTTCCATTTCGAGAGATACACATATAAAGGCTGATTCACAGTCTTCGCGCAGCTGCGCAAAGTGGATGCGGGTGCCTGCAGGTGCCTATTCAAATACATGGAAAAGTTTGTGCAGTCGAATTTTCTTCCCGCAGCCTCTCGCATCGTGCCGTTGTGGTGACCTCCATTCAATGTATTGGAATAGGCACCCGCATTCACTTCGCGCAGCTGCGCGAAGACTGTGAATCAGCATTAAATGTAGCTTTCGTAATCAAAATGTCATACATCAAGAATAACAAACACGCAAATACTATTATGTACCGCCAAAGTCTAGTTTCACTTTACTTCAACATTATGACATTTTGACAGATTCAAGCAACAATTTAATTGCTTGAATATCAAATTGCAAATAAAAAAAAATTGTTTCACGAATCACATCCGTACTGTCATATTATTTGTAATGCATGGATATTGGATGACGACATGAAACATTCATAAACAAATAGTCATAATCATTAATCATGTCGTTTTTTGTTAGGCTAGCATAATTTCTTATAAATCAGATTTTACTCAGCTTGCCATTTACCCAGCCCTTTTCAACATTCTGCATTTTACTACCACCGCTGCCGTTAATTTGAATGGGCGATGCATCATGGGTGTATATTTTCTATCCCGGCTGTAATCGCTACTCTAATATGTTACGAGTTGTACGTACATACACCCTATCCGCTTGGAATACATTAACTGCCGAAGAATTATAGTGCCCGCTACGAAGTATGCATTTATTTTCTGTCTGAAGCCAGACTGATAAGTAGAAGCTGGCGACATAACATACCATACGCGAAGCAAAACACAGGTCACTTCCCCCTGCTCCCTGCCCATATCGTAGTATTTCACCTTCTCGGTCACGCCCATATCGTAGTATTTCACTTTATAGCTGCATCCAGATTCCCGGCAACCAATCAGGCACCTTGAAGTTAAAAGTTAACGAGTGGCGGTGGCCGGTGGCGGTGACCGTCTGATATAGGAGCGGGCAGTTCGAACCGTTCCCAACATGGCGGGCGACACGACACCCCGGCGGTGGGCAGGGCAGCGCGAGGGCGCTTTGCGGCATGGCGCTGTGTTATTGCCGTTGCCATAGTAACCGCCTGTGTCGTTGAACTTACCTTTATGTTTGGTTTCGAGTGGGGAAATGAATCAACTGAAGTCAATTTGAATGAATACAATGATCGCTTCGCATTGCGTTCCAGCATTGACAAATGATATGTAATAATAGCATATGATCTTGATTAATGTTAAACTGCCCATTGTACAGGAAATAACGTTCACGAAATAGCGATGCAAACGCGCTACAACTCCATAGCAATGGCCAATGGCGACATTGTAAAAGAACAATAAATTGGCTATGTAAATAATGTGAAAGGGGACTTCGTGTAAAGATGATAATGGTCAAGGCCTTCACTTAGTATTATAGATCGTGACCTACAAACGACGTACAGGTAGAGAAAAAGTTGATTTTGACAAAGGTCAGAATTAATATCCGACGCTTGAAGGCATGTCGTTGTCAATCAAGTAATTCGAGCAGACCAAGCTCAATAAAATTGAAGTATTCCGGGAAGATTTATCACATCACTGGTGCAGCAGTGCTGCAAGTGTTTTAACCACACCAAGCAAAACACCATATTAAACACAGTAATACCAGTAAACTATAGGCAATGACAGTTGACCATAACTACAACTACGACAGCATGTCAACTCCCGGATATTTCATATCCTGCCAAGTCACAGATTTTAAACCACATCGTATACATCGACGGAGGCATGTAATAAGCAGACCACGGGTCATGCAATAAAAGCCAGGAAAATACATGCACGAGGACATTTCTTTCCACGCTGCACCAATAAACGTCGAGTTGAGATCTGATAGGAAAGCCGTCTCCGTTCGGCGCCGCCAGCTCCCGTGGCCTTCCAGCTGTACAGCTGCGGTCCCACTGGTGGTGACATCGCAGGTAAATCTGGGATCACGTGCGATAACCGCTGTGGTGAGCGACAACACACAGAAACGGTAGCCGCCTGGCCGGACACATACGACATGTCCGTTGGACGGTCTACCGGTAACTGAGTGATCTGCAGTGATCGGGGGAAGACAGATTGGGTTTGGAATTGAAACCGCGTGGATTCATCACGTCCATATTGAGGGACGACTGAAGAGGGTCAATTTTGAAGAATAACTCATGAAGACTACCTCGTACCACAAAGTTTGCAATTATTTGAATTGTTTGAACCACCATCCAATCCAAGGTAATGGACATGTTTAATTAACACGCCACTGGTTTAATGTTTACAGGCATGTTATTGTACAACACAAAATCAGGGGCGGTGCCACGGATTTCGTCTAGCGGGGACGGAGCTTTATGTAGGAGGCCCACTCGTAACTTAGCAGACCTGCTGGAGCTGGAGGCCCCCGCAATATTTGCTGGAGGCCGACACAGACGACGCATTTTTAGGACTTGTTTTCCAAAATTCGTCACATTAATTAACATAGACGCAATAAGTTATTTCCATAGTAAAACATGCACATATGTGGAGTCAAATTATCCGTTGAAAGGAAAGGAAATTGCGGATTTTAATTCCGTGCCCCAGTTACCAAAACACAAGCGTGCATATCAGCCCAACTATCCTACACGAACAAGACATACATAGTTAGGGAGCACTGCACTCAAATGGCCCATATATTATGAATGATGGCTGGGCTGGGCTAATATATCGCCTCATTGCCTCAACTAGGCCTCAATGGTTATAATTTGCATGACGTTTCACTCCCGTTCTTCTAGTTGAGCATAATGAACAACGGCTTATATAGTTATTAACTGAACGCCCGGCCCACACCGCAGCCAGCAGACCGGGACGGCCCTCGGAGAACTCCAGACCATCGAACACCCCCAACGACCTCCTTCCGAACACCACCATCCACACACGCAGCCACCACCGAACTCGTGGAGTTCCGGGATCCCCGAGTTGGTCGACGCGTGGTCTGCGAAGTGGCTAACTCCTGCGGCAGTCTGGTGCCCGGCCCGGACCAGGAGCCGTCGGCGGCCAGATGCAAATCGATGACGCCGCGAAAAGTTAGGCGCGACAAGTCCCCGGCGGCCGCAACGAAGCGACGGATTATTACGCTTCCTCCCGAGTGCAAATGTCGTCCATCAAAAGCTACCGAAGCAAAGTTGTCGGAAAGTTACAAAATTGTATTCGACATTTACATAAATTTCCAGTTGTAAATGTTAATCGGGTCGCGGCCCGGCGGGGAGCTGCTTCGGCGGCGGCTGGGGTCCAATTTCACCGCGGCAAGGCTGATCGATGTGACATTCACTCGCTGCCTCCCTCTCATTGACCGCGCACGGTTCGACCTTTTGGCCCGACGTGTTTTAATTCAGAAGTAACGATGAAGAGCTCCTCGTCGACTGGCTGAAAAACTCGCGGTATCAGTGGAGGAGCGTTCTCCCCGAGTGAGAGGCGCCTGTTGGACTTCGAGTGGGAAGAGCCGCACAGCTGTCGTTGGAAAGGCAGGAGCAAACAATCGCCGGCACGGCGACACACTCGACAGCGACTCGACTCGAAACAGACAAAGGCGAAAGTGACGAGTGCGAACTTACCTGGCGGCGCGGTCCAGGAGGCTGCGTTCTCCAGCATCTTTGCCTGAAACAAAAACAGAACTTGGTCAAAATTGGGCGTGCAATATCCACACACAAGAACATAGAAATTCGCCATCAAACGACAGGAGCAGCAGTCAGGGTCTAGACTCAAATCGACGCCAGCGCCGCCCGGCGGACATCTGCGAAGTTAGCACACCACCTCTCCACCGCCGTCGCCGCCGCACCGGCGCCCTCTTATTTGAAATGTAAACAGCCTTTCCTGGAATAGCCGGCGCTAACAAATACGATAGAATAATAGACAGTTGGCACCATTACGGTCGGCCATTGCCGCGCGGCACAACGAGCCCGTTCGCGAACGAACGAGACCAAATATAAATAAATCGACCTCGGGTAAACAGGACGGGGAGAGAGCGCTGGAAAGGTGAGACAGAGCGGCGGAGCACCCGGCGCCCACCGCGAGCAAAAACCTCCCGACGAGAGTAAACCTGCGGCCGCCGCCTCTACTGCGCACATCGGTGCACGCAAGCACGCAAAACAGGTGCACAGATGCGCCCCTTCCCCCTCCCCTGAACTCAACGGCGGAGACGTGCGGTGACTGTGAGGGACTAAATCGAGAAGATGGGCCTGGCGGCGGCCGGCGAGCTTCAAGAGAGGTCGTTAGTCATCTCGACGCGGCTGAGACGGTCGCCGACCGCGGCTGAGAGGCGAGGAACGACTCGGCAGATTCGCGGATTCGCCGTACGTCGGCACACCGGCCCGCCTCAGTCCATTGAGACAGAGACGGCTCCATTGAGACCAGCTGATACAGCCGGCAGCCGATGTCAACTTTGTGGTAAGTCGTGTCGAGCACGTCAAAGGTGCCATGTAATGAACGTGAGGCGTCAAAACAGACGAGATGAATATGCAAGATGCTGTCCTCAGTTGGCTGTCTAAGCCTGAGATGTTTTCGAAGGCGTAGAAGTCTAAGCGTGATGTCAGAAGTTGTGAACGCTTGAAACTCAATATAATATATAATATATAATAGAGCACAATATAACGTAATATAATATAATATAGTATAATAAGGCATAATATGACATATTGTAATGTAATATAATATAATCAGTGCTGGGCGGCGCGGAATTATAGTCCGCGATTCCGCGATCGCGGACTACCAAAAATCGATCGCGGTATTATTAAATTTGAATTAATTCCGCGATCGCGATCGCGGATTTTTTTTGCCTTTAATTCCGCGATTTGTATACCACGATCCAAAATTGTCCAGTCAATACTTTGCTTCTGTTTGTTTAGTTAATACTTAATAGGTTAATGGTTAATTCACTTAAGAGCAAAGATTTAACAGTTATTACTTAATGGGGTATAATGGCTCAATGCATTATTTCTTCGAAGAAAAACTTCGCTAGCGATTACCGGTCGCGGAATAAACGATCGCGGAATTAAAAATTCAAACTTAAATAAATATTCCGCGATCGCGGAATAACGATAGTGGACCACCTATTTTTGGATCGCGTGCCCAGCACTGAATATAATGTAATATGATATAATGTAAAACAATGTATTAGATTAAATTATATTACATTATATTATATTGTATTACATTATATTATATAACAATTAATTATATTCCATTATATTACATTATAATATACACCGGGTGTCATTAAATGAAGGACCGGCAGATGTTTCCCTTGTGTCTTTTAAGAGCACGTACGTTTGTTTTAAGATTTCACAGGCTGACTAACGATATCTTGGCACGACTCAAAATGATGACACATCTATTCCAAGATGTAGACAAATGAAGAAAAGCGCTTTGCGCAGAGACCTTTATTTTGACAAGGTCTCTGGACGACACCGTCACCAGACGCGTGATCCCAAAGACGTTCCATTTTAACAACCAATAAAACTGATCGTGCACCCGGCAAGAAGCCCATGAGGCGGTGGATTAGTGAGCTCAGAACCACTGGAGTCTGAAACTGTCACGACCAGTAACTGGTCTGGCGGCGTCGCACGCGGTCAGGACAGATGACAGCATCCGACGTTTCACAGGCTCAGGTTCAGGACGTTCCGTGGGCTTCGCACTCCCCCCGACTTGACCTCCCTGGATTTATTTGTGCGTGAATATTTGAAGAATCGAGTGTATGCGGGCAAACCACAGACGACAGAGGACCTAAAGTCTGTCATCGTCATCGAGATCAACCGTGATCCCATGGAGGTGGTAGACAGGGCCATAACGCACCTTCAGCAGGATAGGCTGCCTATGGTGAAGCAGCGCGGTGGAGCTCATCTAGAGAATCTCTTCTAATGATCTCCAGATGCTTCACATGACAACATGGGACGATAAATCATGTAGTTTCTGTTTTGCTATTTTGTTGTGTATAGAATGGTACTTCTGGAACCATTGCATGGTGTCAAATGTACAAACAGGGAGTAAAGTTTGAGGACCCTTCATTTAATGACGCTAGGTACTAATATATCATATTAAGTTTTAAGCAACCACAAATTTTGACCATGCTTTGACTTCTACACCTTCGAAAGATTGGATTATAAGATAATATTCTATTTTAATATACTTAAAACCGGGATTCAATTATGATATGATGTAATATCGGAAATGTGACTTTTTACTGGACATATCTTTCGCCAAATATTGCATATCCCTTCAGTGTAACGGTCAGTATTATGACCGGACGTCACGGCACCCATTTACGGCAGTGCGGTCGACCCGGCGCGTCAAACCCGCCACAGGCACATACAGAGAAAACACGGAAATTAACATTTACACTGTAAACGGGCGCGGCAAGGACCGGACCTCATGCACGCTCCAGTTGGGTTCAGTGATCAAAGCCGGATCTCGAGACTGACCACACCCGAGCTCGACTGACATCAGCGTTTTCCATCGATTTGTCTCTATGGACAGCCCCCACCCTTACATTTATCTATTCACTCAGATATATGAATGTATTTAAGTTTCTTACACTTCGTGTTTACATTATCTCATTCCATATCTGAACAGAATATTCTGACAGACGACTCATAATTAAGGCTGGAAATAATCATCATTATAAAAAGACGGGCGCTGTGAATAGTTGTCGGGCTGCTAGATGATTATCTTTATGTTGTATATGTAGTGGATTGACCGGCTGTAGCTGACAGGGATATCAGCACTCTGCAGTTGGAGCGCGGACTTCCCGGCGATAAAAACCAGGCTCTCAACTTTGCTGAATAAAATAACTATTGCTGTACGGACGGCCGACTGAAATTGACTGACTGGCTTTTACCATCGCGGGCTTTAAATGTCAGGCTGCAGCAGGCAGTTCTCCAATCGGGAGGCAAACTACATCAAGCAGAGGGAAAAAGCCGACAACTGTTCGACCGGTCTAAATCGATGAGCACTCCATTATGCAGCACTCATAAAGAACGCGGGATAAAGTTACGTGTGTTGGCTGACCAATTTTACCATCCGCATACAGACGTAATGACTAGTGGGAACGCAGTCTTTCTTCGGTACCTTGGCGGTTCCATGTTCTAAGAAATTGCTTTATTACACCCTTCGGCCTGTGAGAGTCTAACAGGCTACGGCGCGCTGGCGCTCAATTTCGGTGAATATGAAAGCATTTTATACAAATTATTTATGCACGCAGCTCTGTCGGTCCGTTGGCCAGGTAATAACAGTAATCACTGAGCCCAGCCACTCGCCTGTTTGGTTACATTCGGCCATAAGATATTTCATGCATTTGAGGGCGGCTATTATACTGCCGGCATCCAATTGGGGTCGCCAGGACCAGCCGCCAGTTCCTTCGCCTCACCGAAGGGGACTCGGCGTACGAGCACCAGGGGCACGGGTGAACTGAATGACAAAGGAACCCTGCGATGATTCATGGAAAATATGAGCAATTGTCTCCAGAATTAGTTATCAAATTTACCACGCTTGGCGGCCAGGCGGAACTCGCTGCCGGAACTATCGACTAGAACGAACAATGAGCAATGCCATGTCCATTTGTCATAAAATACGGACCGGAGATGGGCCACAATGCCCGGCGTCCATAAACTAATTCGGAGGACTTCCAGGCATGTCATCCTAGAACTACAACTAATTTCTATTGTTTCAGCACATCACTCGTCAAGGCTGTGAAGTCTGGTGATGCGGGCGGCTGCCATACACGTTGAGTCATCGAATCGACGGGGAGACTAAACCCAATCGATTGTGCAAAAACATGTCGAAGCTTTGCCAGCAACCACAAAAAAAACATTATCACATTAATGGTGACAAGGAGACGCGCGTTCCTATCAACAAATGTGTCAACAAAAATATGATGATGATATTTGTGGTTTTTGGGCGCGTCGACGTATATAGTCATTAAGCGCTCATAACAATATAGTGAGCGAATAATGACGCATATTGTGAGGAACGAGAACAATTAAGAGTTGTGGTGAATGGTAATAACGACGGTAAGCGTAACCGGAAACCGACAATATTGCTAAGGTGCCGGGACATGCCCTTCTCTTCTCCAACTACACCGGGGGATCTTTACTATGCGGTGGGGTGGCTACTCCATCCCACCACAAAGCCTCTCATGCCGGCCGCCACGATCTAAGAACTAGGCGAGCTTTGCACAATGGACGAGAATGAAACATAATTATCAGAAATATGATATATAACAATATGCAGGTGGTCGGCTGGTGATATCACGCCCCTCGTACATTTATCAACAGCTGAGACTGGATTTCGATCATACCAGCAGAACATCATTCACGTACTCCAGTTACCAAGTAGTCCCACAAAATCAGTAGCCGACATCGCCAGCAGTAGCACCGAGCAACATGGCGGCCAGTTTGTCCAAGATGTCCGCCTCGGCTGAGCGTTCTGCCGGCGACGAGACCGGAGCGAATCATACCACAAGCTCAATGAATGGGTCCGACGTAAATACAGGCGCACGCCGACTCAAAATAATACCACTGCACAAAAGTAATCCCGATAAGGTGGATTAGGAGCCGCATTCCAACACGAAAACAAGCTGCCGGCTTAATTATTATAATGACGAGGGACCAGCAACATAATAACAGACACACACAATATAAAATACAGTTGTATTGTGGCCAGGAAAAACAGCGGCGAGAGCTAGCAAAAAGTGGAACAACGACAATAATGATAGATGAGAAGCGAACAAGGAATGCTGATATACAATGGAATTACTGAATGGAAATGAGATCAGAAAGAATGATGGAACAAAATTAATGATCTATCGAAAAACTACGTGACAAAAAAACAGGCACGGGACGCAACACAAAGACGCAGCAAATTGTGTAAAATATATCAATAAGAGCACGGATTAAATGATGGCGCACGATGAAATAATGGCGACTAAGCGAAAGATAACAAGGCAACAAAGAAACTGGGAGAGCGAAAAGCAATAAATCCTCTCAAAGAGATGGGAACCTCAATTTAAAAACGCGTCCAATGCAGTGGTAACTGCAACGTTCAAATCTGGGCACTGGTAGTGATGGCTAAAAACACCCAGCTAAGCCAGAAACACTGCCGCCTCAGCGTGTTCAAATCGGAGGGAGAGCCGCAGCTGCGCTTTCTAAAACAAAAGCCTCACGCCACTTTCGCTTGTTTTCCGTTTGTAGCGGCGGCGGATCCCATGCTATTCTGTTCAAATTCCCGCACGTCCGTAAACTGCACTTAAATCTTGCAACAGCCGCCATGACACTCGATTCCGGCGGTGAATAGCGATCCAGGGCGGCTCCCAAACGGGATGTCCCACTTCCATTTCACTCGCGCAAAGAACAATACACAAAACGACGGGCAAAATGTTGTACACTGTACCCAACACACAACGCCGCGTGATGCAAAACGAGCCACGATATTCCATATAATACAAGGCACGATGGAACACCATACAGATTATATCAAGTCAGTCGTTCTCGTTGGTAAAATCCCCGGGGGCTTATCATGTCACATACATGATTACGAAACATGAAAATTCAAAATAACACACAGCATGACTGGAACACCAAACAAATGACATGTACTCAGCAACAAAAGTCCAGAGAACCACACATATTAAACAAATTATTAAAGGTAGTGTGTCTACTGACATTGGCGACAGGGAGTTATGGACATGGAATTGTAGGGCAGATTTTTTTAATCAAATCAAACTTGCATTCCTCCAGTAAAGCTGAGAAATTCCGTTTACCCCAGCATAGGTATGGAATACAAAAGTTAGCGGTGTTACCCCAGCCTGCTTCCATCAC
>JARFNZ010091393.1:0-13111 GCA_031763405.1 Balanus nubilus | reverse complement strand
CTCCCCCCCCCCCCCCCCCCAGTCGAAGGCGGGTTAAAAGCGATATCAACATTTGCTGCGTCAGTAGACATGCCCACTGCAAAGTCAGTAGACATGCCCACTGTCCAACACAACGAGCAAATAAAAAAGTTAAACGCCGAGAGCGCAAATGTCTGCCAAACGCGTCCTCCTATCCAATAGTTACAATCGCTCTATTCCCATCGCGCACATTTTAATTTCGGCAGTGCAGCGGGAAACTTTATAGGCAAACAGCCGTCCCCTCTGCCCACACGAGAGAGGGGATTAACGGACATCACTTCTGGCAGGGGTGTCGACTGCAGGGGTAAACGGCTACCAGGGGTGAACGGCATCCCACCAGGGAGGGGAATACCGACAGGAGAGATAACACCGGGTGCTTATAGCGTCTCAATAAATGGCCTGTGAATGTGCACTGCATATGTACGTATTCCTTAGAAGAGTGATTCTAAGATAAAGAGTACTTAACCCACTTGAAATAATGCAGCCTTGGTTACAGACGATTGGGCAATTACGTTACAAACAATAGGTGATCTGTTTTATTTGTTTTAAAATACACATGTGCTTCCGTATGTGTCTCTGCATCCTCATATTTCTAAGCGTAGAACATAGTGATGCCAAGGGGACATGGCCCTTCACTTCTCGTCAACATCTTTGCTAAGTCATGTGTTTTGTTCAATCAGGAAAATCTGCGGTTGCAAAAGATTTGCCGAGACGAGAAGAACTTACACCTGCAAGGAAATCTCGCCAAACGGGGCTGGCTTTCTTTCGAGACGTTCCTACGCCTTCTGCTCATTTTATACTTCATCGCGCCATTGTTGCAGAGGACATAGAATACATCGAAACTAAGGTTAGAAAACATAGGACATAACGATATTTAACCTTTTTATCGAAGTTAAAAATGTGTTTTCTTACGCCTTTTTTGTCAACATAAATTATACAGGTCAACACTAGCGGATCCAAGGGGAAGGGCAATGACAAAGCTCCCCCCCCCCCCCTCCCCCTCCCCAAACTGACTGAAATCGGCCCAAATCAAAACATTTTTTAATGTAGAAGGAAATCCAAGCCACTTTAACTCTGGAATATTTTTTAAACCGTCTAATGAAACATAATCGTATGAAATCCAATTAGTTTTCTAAAAGATGGTAAGGTTTTAATTTAGCCTGCCCAACCCACCCGAAGCCTTCCCTCACCCGCGAGTGCAGGCCAATAGCAGCAACACATAATTTAATAAAATGATTTAGTTTGGACATCGGGTTCAAAGATCAAAGGACAATGTTAAAGGGAATAGTTCACATTCAAAACCAGCCTGACAATCGGCATATATGGGTATCTTGAGCTCAAAGTACCGAATCTGACATCTGTTTGTAGGAAAGGTGAATAGCTGCGGAAAAATAAACATGTATTCTTTATTTTCCTTCATAGCCTTCATGGACTCAATAAAAGTTCACGCCGATGTGTGACATCACACGTTGGTTATTTATTTTGGAAGCCATTGCACGTCACATCAATGGCTGACTTGAGACAAAGGTACATACATTGTGCAGATGAGATGTCATGTTCTCAATAAAGCGCATTGTAAGCACATTTAAATTATTGACTTACCTGAAATTTGTTGGTTTTCTACCACTGTTGCACCCAACTATACAGCACCTTTTTCCTGTCATCCTAATGTAGCAATCACACTGATAATACATTTTCAATGTTGAATTACAACTACACAAATTACAACAACTATAGCATTATTTTCGAAGTTCTGACCGACACAGATATATACATACACATTTATAATGGAAAAAAATCCAGATCGGTGGGACGGTGAAATATTGATTTTTGGATATCTCGATCCATGAGAGGTTTACCGCCGGAGTCCCTCGATTTTTATCAGCAGGCACAGGTGGGGAAGCCGCCTCACCAACTTTGAATTTTCCCCCACCAACTTCTAGCTTTTCCAACAAAGTTTTGCAAGATTCAAAGTTTTTCATAGTCGACCTCGAAAAATTGGACAGGAACATTTAGTTACTGTATCGAAACTACAAATCGTAGCGAAAAAATATTTTACCACAATCCCTATTTCGACAAGCTCTACAAAACTGCTATCTCAGTCCAAATCCCCATGTTAAGGTGAACTACTCCCTTTAAGTGCACATTTTTTCGTGCATGCTGAGCCCATCACTAAATGATGCCATAGTTCAACCACTTGCGGATCCATGGGACAATTCTGCCGCGTCCCCTAACCTCCTGAAATCGGTGCAAATTTGAAAAATGTGTTGATGAGGAAGAAAATGTTAAAATCAATCATTTAGTTACTGTATCGAAACTACTCAGCGTAGTGATAAAATATTTTACCACAATCCCTATTTCGACAAGCTCTACAAAACTGCTATCTCAGTCCAAATCCAAATGCATGCTGAGCCCATCACTAAATGATGCCATAGTTCAACCACTTGCGGACAATCCTGCCGCGCCCTCTAACCCCCTGAAACCGGTGCAAATTTGAAAAATTTGTTAATGAGGAAGAAAATGTTAAAATCAAGTAGCAATGCATGAGCAATCATAATCCTATAAGTTTTCATAGCCTCGCGAAACCTTGTTTTATTTTGGCCCCAAGCCACACTTGGCTAAAACTAACTAACACAAAGCCAACATTTCTGGTTGATGGATCCGCGCTAATGACTTAAACATTTGTTTTATTGATTAGGTTACAATGAGGCCCCTCTGTAGCCTCAAATAATTACGAAGCACTGGGATGAAGAAGAAGGAGAGAAGGGGACCAAAGTGGTACTCCAACCGGGTGACTGTCCGGGTGACCGGGTGACCGACCATCGCGGCTGTCCGGGTGACCGGGTGACCGACCATCGCGGCTGTCCGGGTGACCGGGTGACCGACCATCACGGCTGTCCGGGTGACCGGGTGACTGACCGTCACGGCTGTCCGGGTGACCGGGTGACCGACCATCACGGCTGTCCGGGTGACCGGGTGACCAACCATCACGGCTGTCCGGGTGACCGGGTGACCGACCATCACGGCTGTCCGGGTGACCGGGTGACCGGCCATCACGGCTGTCCGGGTGACCGGGTGACCGACCATCACGGCTGTCCGGGTGACCGGGTGACCGACCATCACGGCTGTCCGGGTGCCGAACCCGCCGCCGTGTCGCGGGAAGACCCCGAGCCATGCAGACGGCCACCTTTCTCCCAAGGGCGGCTCGAGGGCCGCCACATGCCCGATGGCCGGCGATCACCAGGCCCAGGCCAATGAGGGCGTGACGGAGAATCGAGAATCGGCTGTCGACAGGATAAAAAGGAATATGTAACAGATGTATTTTCATAAATTTAGTCCGAGCGTTTTTAATGGACGAATGTGTGAGGTCAGGACCTGTACAAAGTGTGACTTGATGTGCAGGCCCTGACACCCATAATGGGCAATGCACGGGCATCAGGCAATGCACCAGCGACAAAAGTAGGGCGTGCTCAAAATGCCTGGATACGGCTTGCCCCGCTCATTAACATCATCTGGCCTTGAGTGCGGCCGCTGCCACCGACCGCAGATCATCTCAGCCAAGAGCAAGTAGCGAGCGCCGAAATGACTCGAACACGGGCTCTCAGTACCGGGTTGAGTTAGAAGCCAAATGCTCCCCACACTGATCTGAGGGGCGAGTATTCGTTATGTTCAGGCCTTTTGTCTGTGGACGGGGACGCGGAGAGGAGTAACACGTGCTGCATGACGTTGTAACACGGCCCCTGGATTGTCCATTCTCCGGTCAGCTGACCCTTGACCAAGGGCGTCAACGCCATCCCAATGTTGGGAAACGGAAGCATTTCGAAGTCGATTCTTCCTATGCAACACCCAGAGGCGTAGCTGAAAATGGTGGCGGTCTGGTGGCGTCCTACCCTCTGCCCCGGTGACGATGACCATGTTATTGACATCACCAGAAGGTACGCGTCCAGGCGCGGATTCAGGATTTCGGTCAGGGTGCGCGGAATTGTGGGCGAACTTCGGACCCGCCGGTCAGGGAGGGTGCCCAGGCAGGTACTCACAGGAGGGGGTAGGAGTGGCAGCTCCCCCCCCCCTCTCAACCGCCAGCTGGGCCCTTTACGGCCATGGACGTTGCATGGAAAGAATCGACTTTAAAATATCTTCGTCTGCATCTCACTCCCGCGCCGACGCTCTTGACGCAGTAAAATAAGACGTGGCACCTCCGTGGGAAGTAATCAAGGCTATTAACCTGCATGGACTGGGCCTTTATTGTTCAAAGGTTCTTGTTCTGAAAAATCTGGCATCCAACCAGGGGCGTCGCCACCGGGGGGGGGGGGGGGGGGGGGGGCGACGCCCGCTTCGCTCGATACCCTCTCCGGCCCCCTAGGTTTCGAAGGATTTTAACATTAGTCCTATGGCGCCGGCTCCCCAGACCCCTCGCTGGCTCCCCCACATGTATGGCTGGCCCCCGCACTCAAAATGCATATAGCCCCTTTATCCGGGTTCGAACGCAGTGCAAGCAGCCTATTATCTTGTCCTCGGGTCAAGGAACAGCAATGAAGTCACTTATATTCCTTCCTGCCGCTAGATGGCTAGATGGCAGTAAAAGTACACGCCTGGCGATATGTTGTACCCATAGGCGTAGGAACAGGGGGGCCAAGAGGGACATGGCCCGCCCCCCACACTTTTCGACCCAAAATTTTGCTAAAATCGTCAATTCGTCTTGAAATTAAAATACGAATTATGAGTAGAATTCTGGCGAAAACACGAAAGAATTTGTAAGGCGGCAAACGATTCACCACGGTGAGAGGAGCCTAAATCTGCAAAAAAAAATATAATAGGGGGGGTAGTTTTTCCACAAGGTGAGATCAAAGCTTCACTGGGCCCCCCACTTTTCGTGACGTTCCTACGCCTATGGTTGTACCGCATAGCTTGTTTTGCTACCGAGTGCGGTCTGCTCGTATGTAATTGTATAGTGGAGGATGGAAAAAGATTAAAAGAACCGTTCTGATCATTGAGAAAGAGGACTATTGGATATCAGAAAATGCTTGGTGATAAAATAAATAGATAAGAAACTAAAATCATTGATGTATTCAATCATATGTACTGCTTACTGCTTAGTTCATGTCAAAAGCCTGGCTGATGGTTTGGGTATCGAGGAAACAGCCAAGGTCACCTAGATGTCGTTACCAGTAGTAGCATAGATGGCGCTAAAGACGCCGAGGTTATGCAGTTATTTCCTTAGGTGCACATCCAACGCTTTCGACGAATTTGCTTGCGTATTGCCCAGTGAAAGCATGCAAAGGACCTAGAAACTTCTATTATTTTTTATATCATGTGCTGTTTGACGCAACAAATAAACATTTCAAAAATCCATTTGCCTGGGAAATTACTCGATATCGCCACAAATATGGAAGCAATATGAAAGACATATGCCACGCAACTGATACAATATACCATGCTCAAATTCTAAAAATATACGTATAATAACAAAGCTATACCGGCGTAACAATAATCACGCAACAATAAGCATCGCATAAATATTGTGGCCACAATATTTGTTGCCTGTTGTGTGGTGTGACATGGTGTTGTGTAGTTCTGTGTAAGTATCCAAGTATTTGACTGCTTATTGAAATGGTCAGTAGGTAGGTACGTAGTAGGGGAAATTCAGGTATTATCGGACGAGTAACTTCGAATCCTTTTAACTTCCATTTTAGTGAATGGATCCGCAATGTTAATGCTTTAAGTGAGAGACCGTCCAACAGCCTTTGTTTCTGCTTAATTGCGATAGGTTACAATGTTAAAACGGAGGGGGTGGACTTCGCCCCTCCCCCCTCCACCGCACATGTTAAGGTCTTGAGACTCATAACGGCGGATAAAATCGCCCCTTCTGAATCAAATGATGGGATTCTGAAGAAAATTGGTCCAGTAGTTTTTAGATCAAAGTTGGCTGCTTCGCTGGTGGTGTGTCTGAATCTCGGGGGTCAGTGTGCCAAATTTTGCCTAGACTAAATTATGCTGGACGTGCACAATTTTATTGTTGCAATCATTTAGTTGTGCAAAAATTGTATGGGCAATAGCTGAATTGCACTGGACATGTTGAAAGCATGTATTTTTTCCAGTTGGGCTGTGATCTTTTAAAAATAAATTTAGTCTGAAACTTTTTAATGGACAGATATGCGAGATCAGAACCTGCACTAAGCAGAGCTTGTTGCAAAGGTCCTGACCTCTACAGTCTGATCGGAAAATTCTGGGAAGCCTGCAGGATTTAGTCTGAAAGTTGAACGTGCCCACAAAGCCAGACACTGTCCACCCCACTCACTGACTTCAACTGACCTTGTGTGTGGCCACTGCCACCGACCTCAGGCCATCCCCATCAGGAGTAAATATCAAGCAATCTATTTATATATTTGATGACATGCATCAGTGAATTCTAATGGTGATCCATTTTTAGATTGAACAGCTTGCTAATCCATATTTAGATCACACAAGCAGCTTGCTGATCCAAATCAAGATCATTCAAGCAGCTTGCTGACTGAATAGGTCCAGGAATAGGTTCAAGTTCTTTTGGCTTTTTTAACACAATCAAAGGTTTTGGAAACAACAGTTCTGATAAAGGTATTCATTTTTTTCCTTTGCAATGAAGTAAAAACATTGCTTATACAATGAGTCTTCTGTGTATATATGACCTATTTGAATGAGAGAATATAGGTAGGTACCAAAATTGATCCAAAGGTTGATCTTGTATCATTAAAAGAGCATCAGTCCACTTTGACTTTCATACATTGTTTATGATTTATTTGTATTGCCTTTCCAGAATTTGCCTAACTGAACCAGTTTGTATCAGAACCCTAGCTTAATTAATCTGACATTACTCATTATTACTTGATTGTTATAGTTAAAGAGCATGACAACTTGGTAATACTAGAGCAGTTGTCAGACTCATCTGTCAATGGGCACCTGCCTCCTAGGATTGTTATTGATTCTGCTGTTGTTTGCAGGTAGGAATATAAGAGCCAGTCATGGATGATCTTCAAGGAGATGTAAGTACTTATTCAAATATAATTGATTTTCATGTACTGACACATTCATTTAACTATGGGCATCATATAGAAAGAGATTTCTTTAAAGTGCCTCTGTCCCCCCAATTTTTTGGATGGTTATGGACCCATTGCTGATTTCCAAGATTATTCATGCATCCAGGTATAAGACAAACTACAAAATCAGGAGTTACTGAGCATAACCTAAGCTATTAAATATTATAATCATGCAACTGAAAGACAGTGTTCTATAGCAACCCATGTTCATCTGGAACTGCATATGAACAAATCTTGCCATGGTCTCTTTGAGGTCATCATGGTCAGTGCAATGACCTCTATATTAATTAATGCTAAAATGAGTGAAAGGTGAATGAACTTCAGAAAATAAAGTCTGAAAAAAACGAATTTGGTTGTTGAGTTGCATGATAAATTTACTCATAGACTCTTCCAATGTAAAAGTTTGTTATAGACTCGACGCTTCGCGTATCATCCATGACAAACTTTTATCATTGGACTCGCCAATGAATATATATTTGCGGTGGAAATAATTCCTGGTAGGTACCCCTAAATGAATGCACATCTAGGTGGCCTTACTGAGCTACTGTGTCTGTCCAGTAGCCCGGTAGGGGAAGTGCTGGGCTCATGACCACCCAGCAGTGAGAGCCTGGATTGGGCGGGCCGTGTCCGGCTATGTGTGGCACGTAAAACGTCCGGTCTAAATTCTGCCGGCTATTACCCGAAATTTCCCGGTTGGACGGTAGTGGTCAGGACTTGCGCATAACACAACAGCATCTACTTGGCATGGGTTCTGACCTCGCATCTTTGTCAATTCAAGGGCTTTTTCTATATGGACTTCTTTGTTTAATCATATTTGTATAGCGTAAAAGTTTTGTTAAATCGTATTTTTATAGTGTAAAAGTTGTCTTCAGTAAAGGCCAAAATGAAACGCCGGCCGGCTGACAGCCTACGTCTGGGTGCCGACGCCGACGCCATGCCTCGGGAAGGTCCGAAGCCAAGCATGTGGCCGTCAACTTCCGGGGGCGGCTCGTTGACGGTCACATGCCCGTTGGCCAAGTGCTGCTGTTACCACTTGCATACCAGAGGCAAATATCTAATGGTTGTATATGTTTGTTTCGTCAGGTGGAGAACTTTGTGAGCCAACTTGGATTCGACAAGTTCAGCAATATACAGATAGATTCTGATGATGACGCACCCAAGGAAAAGCCTGATAAAGCATCACGGAAGCGCAAGGCAGTACCATCAAAGGAGAAGCCGATCAAAGCTGAGCGCCGCGCCTCCGACAGGCCTGAGAAGCCGACGCGCCTTGCTTCCGATGGAGACCGAAAGCCGTCCCGCCGCGCCTCTGACGGGACCCAGCAGGGCGCTGTCCGTCCCTCTGAGGGGCCCCAGCAGGCCGGCCGCCTCCCCTCTGACGGTGACGAGCGGCCACCGTCTGCGACCAAGCCGTCACGGAAGGCCCGGCGGAGGAAGTCTGCCTCCGGCGGCGGTCGGTCGGAGCAGACTGCGGAGTCGGACGGGGCCGTCCAGGTGGCTCAGGTGTCCAGCTCCACTGCCAGCTCCTCCCCCGCCGCGGCTGGTGAGACGGTCAGCAAGTGGTACCAGAGCTCCGTCACGGAGGACCCCGTCGCCACCCCGGTCCCGTCTGCCACCGTCACCGCCCTGCAGCAGGAGGCGGCCGCCGCGCTCAGCCAGGCGGTGAAGGCCTTCAAGGCGGACGGCGGCGGCGGCGGCGGCGGTGGCGGCGGCGGCGGGCAGTCGGGCTGGACACAGACGGTGCTGACCTCTGGTACGGTGTCTGACAAGCTGGCGGCGCGGCAGGCGCTGCTGGCCAGCCGTCCCCTGGTGGCGCTCCACCTGCTGGAGGACACAGTCCGTATGGTGGCCGCCAAGGGAAAGGCTCACGCCATGCAGGCCATGCGTGAGTACAGTCCTGCTGTAATGTACGGTAACTGTGCTACAGTACAGCCGTGTCGCTGTTGGGCGGGTCCCAATGTGAGCGTGTGGTGTGCGATTTGCACCGGCAGTGCTCGAAAGTCGAAACCATCCGCCCTTTTTCTCTGTTTTATAAGGATTTTACCAAGATGTATGTGTAATGACCATATAGATGTGGACAAGTCGTGTGCAAAATATGCAATGGTTGTGTCTTACTCTGATCGCTAAATAGATTCGATCGATCTTGATATATCTTATATCTAACCAACCACAGAAGCTGACGAATTGTGGTGTCTATTGATTGCTTAAACTCGTTAAGTCTTGTCTCATTCTACATTGATTGTAAGTTCCGTCGTCGTCGTCGAGCAAGTTGCTAAGCCAATGTGTCTCCTGTTACAGAGATGCTGGCCAATTCGTTCGGCAGCCACCTGCTGCCGACGGGCCGGAAGCTGAAGCCGTTTCGGCAGCAGCCGCTGGGGGCGCTGCAGCGCGTCTCAGGGGGCGACCCGGCCATCCGCAGACGACAGCTGATGCTCTGGTGAGTCTCCGGCGAGCGCCGACAGGCGGCAGCACCGGTCTCGGCTCCGTGATGTGGGTCAGTACTGTACAGAGGCTGCGCTCCAGATTGCAGGCCCATCTCTTTCCAGTGGTGGCCAGTGGCCCAAAATATAATTTTGTCTTGGCTGTTAGAGTGGAAAATTGAAGCCAAACATGACTATGGAGTGGAAAACTGTGCGACAATGGGGTAATATTTATTGATTACTTGTATTTTTAGCCTAATAACTTCGGAGTAAAAAAATGAACTTTGAAAATGATTCACCTTTGGATGTTATTTCCCATCTTAATCAGCAAATTTTGGGACAGGGTTGTTGGTCCGCTGGGTGTTAGACAATCTTATTACTGGATCTAGAATGATCTTTGCGATCTTCTATAATTATGTTGTCAACTGCTTCCCATGAAATTTTTAGGCAACGGAGACAAATGAATAGAACTAGAAATGACAGAGTTTACTACAAACTAAATAGGGAAACGTCGTATAGTATCGAGTAACACAGACGGAGCCGTTGTCTGACCTGACTGCGTCTAACCGCAGGTTGTTTGAGGAGCGTCTGAAGACGGTGTACGCCGACTTCGTGGGCCGAGTCCGAGAGATGTCCCACGACACACTGGAGAAGACCCGCAAACACGGCGTCAACACTCTGTCACAGCTGCTGGTCGCCCACCCGGAGATGGAGCAGGTGAGTCGGAGTCACTCAAACGGAGATGGAGCAGGTGAGTCGGAGTCACTCAACCGGAGATGGAACAGGTGCGTCAGAGGCACTCACCCGGAGATGGAACAGGTGAGTCAGAGTCACTCACCGGAAGATGGAACAGGTGAGTCAGAGGCACTTACGTGGCATGGAGCAGGTACGAAGCCTGATTATCTGTTCGGCTGACGATAGTAGTTAATGTTGATTCCGGTGTACTATCTTCATCACGTGTTTTAATATTCCGCTATCCTGTCGATGCTACGGTCAAGCTAGGCTTCATCTTTGACTATTGTCCATTACTCGCCTGTCTTTTCTCTGTCTATGTTTTTATGTCTGTCCCTGGCATATGATCGTCCAGCCGTCGCTTGACTCGCGACCCTGTATCGCGTTTCTGTGTGTATGTCTGTAGACGCTGCTGGAGGTGCTGGTCAACAAGCTCGGTGACGAGAAGAAGCCGGTGGCGTGTCTGGCCGTGCGGCGCCTGGGGTCGCTGCTCCGCTCCCACCCGGCCATGCGGACTGTGGTTGTCAAGGAGGTGGAGCGGCTCCTGTTCAGGTGCCCACCGGGGGGACCTGTCGGGCTGGGAGAGGGAGAGGGGGGAGGGGTATACGGAGCTGGGGGTGATTCAGGATGGAACTGGATAGACTTCTCCGTCGGAATTCGTTGAATATCCGACTCATTTTGTGGACTCTGTCTATGGACTGAATGCTTTTGTTGGTGGACTGTCTATGGACTGAACGCTGTTGTTAGTGGACTGTCTATGGACTGAACGCTGTTGTTGGTGGATTGTCTATGGACTGAACGCTGTTGTTGGTGGATTGTCTATGGACTGAACGCTGTTGTTGGTGGACTGTCTATGGACTGAACGCTGTTGTTGGTGGACTGTCTATGGACTGAACGCTGTTGTTGGTGGACTGAGTGCTGCGGTTTTGTGTGATGGTTGATGCCCGGTGTATTCCGAAATCAGTGCCCTGTCAGACAGCGAGCCGTATCGCCACGTTGACACTGATCCCCGCGTCCCGTCCCCAGGCAGAACGTTGGTAAGCGTGTGCAGTTTTACGGCATCACGTTCCTGTCTCAAGTGCAGTTCTCTGACGACGGTGACGAGCAGCTGGCTCAGCGCATCGTCCGCATCTACGTCGGCTTCTTCCGCGCCTGCGTCAAACAGGTGGGGTTACTTCCCCGAGCCCGTCAAACAGGTGGGATTACTTCCCCGAGCCCGTCAAACAGGTGGGATTACTTCCCCGAGCACGTCAAACAGGTGGGATTACCCCCGAGCCCGTCAAACAAGTGGGATTACTTCCCCGAGCCCCTCAAACAGGTGGGATTACTTCCCCGAGCCCGTCAAACAGGTGGGATTACTTCCCCCAGCCCGTTAAACAGGTGGGATTACTTCCCCGAGCCCGTCAAACAGGTGGGATTACTTCCCCGAGCCCGTCAAACAGGTGGGATTACTTCCCCGAGCCCGCCAAACAAGTGGGATTACTTCCCCGAGCCCGCCAAACAGGTGGGATTATTTCCCCGAGTCCGCCAAACAGGTGGGATTACTTCCCCGAGCCCGCCAAACAGGTGGGATTACTTCCCCGAGCCCGTCAAACAAGTTGGATTACTTCTCCGAGCCCGTCAAACAGGTGGAATTACCTCCCTGAGCCCGTCAAACAGGTGGGATTACTTCTCCGAGCCCTGGACGGCAGGCGGCCAGTCGGCTGGCTGACCCGCGCGGTCACACTCCTCATCCCAGAGTACAACACGGACGAACCCGCTCTCCTGGGCTCTTTTGCAGCCGGCAGTTCCGCACATACATCATGTTTATATGCATGCACGCAATGTAAAGTAAATCACTCACAATTCCAGTCATTAGTCTGCTGCATTGGTGACATCTCCCGTCTCTCCGGGACTTCCAGTCCGCTCCGTCCCATGAGTGCCCCGTGTATTACGTGAGTGTAAATGTGTAGTGTATAGTTACACTGTACAGTGTACAGTTGCACCTACACAGTGTGCGTCACCCCTGTTTGTGTGTGTTGCAGGCGGAGCTGGACGCGCGTCTGATGCGGGCCCTGTTGACGGGTCTGTCCGGCTGCGTGGGCCGCGCCCGCCTGCTGCAGGACCAGCTGCAGCAGTACATCCACCCGCTGCACCACATCGCGCAGCTGGCCAACTTCGGCGTGGCCACGCAGGCCCTGCTGCTCATGTTCCGGCTCACCACGGCCGGGGGACAGACGGAGCCGACCGACAGGTAAGGAACGCTGTCTCTGTCACATCATCAGGTATATATATGCAATAAAATACATTGTCTCATGAATCATTGTATTCGTTCGGCGCTATTTACTGACGCTAGGCGGAAGTTTTTGTTTAACCTCTCGGAGTAAAGACCGTTGGGTGCTCGATTGCCGCCTGTCTTGGCCAGTCATGACGAACTGGTAGTTACGTAGCCGACGCTGACAAAATGTCCCTTTTCCGTACGACAGGTACTACAGCACGCTGTACAAGAAGCTGGTTCACCCCGGCCTGGCCACGTCTCAGAAGGTGGCCGACTTCCTGAACCTGGTGTACCGCTCAATCCGGCTGGACCCGTGCGAGGCGCGCGCCCGGGCGTTCATCAAGCGTCTGCTGCAGTGCTGTCTGCACCAGACGGCGGCGCTGGCCTGCAGTGTGCTGCTGCTGGTCTCCGAGCTGCTGCGGCGGCGACCCGAGCTGGCGCGGCTGGCCGGTCTGCCGGCGCCGGCGGCCGACTCCTGGACGGCCGGCCGTCACGGAGACAGCGACGACGAGGAGGAGGCGCCCAGGGACGTGCCGCTGCCGGAGGAGGAGGCGGAGGCGGCGGAGACCGCGGAGGAGCCGACTGCCGCCCCGGCCCCGGCCCCGGCCGGCTGG
>JARFNZ010091282.1:0-13111 GCA_031763405.1 Balanus nubilus | reverse complement strand
CCTCTCAGCCGACACCGACATCCGACGGCGAACGGCGGCAGACGGCGCGACGCCACCGCGGCGGGGGCGGCGGGGGCGGGGGCGGGGGCGGGGACGTGCCGTGGGCGGTAACGACGACCGAGACGGAGCCAAGACCGGGTCATGACCCGGTGAAGGCCGGAAAACGCGACGGTGAGCGCCGGGCGGCGGCGGAGTTAAGGGCAACGATTAACAAGTGATGACGACACGAGCAGCGCTGAGATTACGACAGATCCGCACGGGCTGTTTACTTAAGCCCCAAGCGGGATTTGTAGCAGTCTCGCCGGGCGGAACGACAACGGGTGACGGCAGACGGCGGGGACGCACGCACAACCCCCCTCCCCCCCTCCTCCCCCCCCCCCCCCTTGACGACTGGACAGATTTACACCGTCTTTCCCGTCGGTAAATCTCAGTTCCCATTATGCAGTGGCCGACTGGGACAACAGGTCGCGGCGACGACGACACGGCCCGGCCACAAAAACAGGCGACACGCCAGTCGACGGAAATTGGCGCGCGAGCTACAAACACGGCGCGCACGGTGATTTTACGGCGCGTCGTGTGTCCGACGGACGCGCGGACGGCGTGGGCGATTGGGTTAGCCGCGGGCCGACGGCCGAACGGGGCGAGGCACCGGCCAACTCCGGCGCCGAATTAGGCCGAGTTTACGTCCCCCAGAGCGGGTAAGAACACAAACTGTCGCGGCAAGTATGACTAAGCGGACCAAATGCACCCGGCTTGAAGTCGTTTGTCTGGCTTGCAGGCGAGTAATTGGAGGACAAAAGCGGTAAACATACACGGACGGGCGATATGCGAAGCCAAATGATTCCTGAATACAGGTGACCCATTAAACTCGACAACAAAAAGAAAGACGCGAAAATATCAAGGAAGCAAAATATCCATAACAAAATGTATGAAATGGCTTAGCCTCTGCCTCAGAGCAGCAAGATTATGTAGTTTGTTCAATGGTACGGCAGACAAAACGATAGCAGATTCCGAGCACTAAGCGGGTCAGTTAACAGACACCCGACACATTCCGTGTCAGAATCACTCCCACCACACCTGGTCGGACAGTCTCACTACCACTCCACAAACCCCGTATCACCAAAACCCGTCTCTTCACACCGGTGCAGTGCTCTCTCCCACAAATCCATCCCCGAACGCAGAGCACAAACAAGCCAATTCAAATCTGGCGTCAATCCCCCACCAAACCTCATCTGAAAGAGGCACTGGTGGTGCGGTGCCGAGGATCTCCTTGCCATTCGACGCACATCGGCCCTATCTCGGCGGCGGCCGGCGCTGCATATAAGCCGTCCATTCATCCGCGGCGAGTTCCCGCGGATTTCTCACAAACTACCGGCCCAATCCGGCCGGCCGGCGCGGCGCGGCGCCCGGTTGGAGCTGATCGCTCCATCCCGATCCCGCCGCCAGCCCGACTTGTTGATGCTTTCAGTCGGCGGCGCTGAAGGCCATCGGGCCGGGAGTAGCGCCGCTCCAGAGCAGCCCGCCACGCGGCACAGCATGCTGTGCTATAGCTTACAGCAGTAACCTTCCACCGATGTCATGACTCATCTGACGTTCCCTTTGCGCTATGTTCCGAGGTTAACGCGACTACTCCCTCTCCTTGGCATCGCACGCTTGGAATGTCACCACTCGCTTTCAGCAGCCCCCTCCCTGAATAACTCAGCCCATTGCCCAATATCCAGTGCCCACCGACCATTTACCTGCAATCTATCCCACCAGCCCACTCTTAAGTCCTCACTCCCTACACTCCATGACACTCTCTCCCTTCCATTCCAGCGTCTCTCCCTGTTAACTCCTCACGTCCCGAGTTCATAAGTCCTCCCAAACACCCCTGCGTCCCACGTCCACTCACCTCCAACGACAGTCAGCGAGGCCTTGGCGCGCACCGGGTCGCCGACGCCGTTCTCGGCGACACACTCATAGTCGCCCTCGTCTGTGGTCCTCCGCACCGGCTCCACCCAGAGGCCCTTTCCCTGCGGGAACTCCACCACCAGGCTGGGATGGAGCGGCTCGCCATTGCGCCACCAAGTGATGACGGGCGCCGGGTCGCCGCGCGCTCGGCAGAAGAACGCCGCCGCCTCCGAGTAGGGCACCTTCTGGTCGCGCGGCTCCTCCACGATCACGGGCGGATCTGCCGAGAGGAGGTACAGGTCAGAAGCGGGTCACGGGAGGAGGTCAGAGGTCACACACAAGTGAAGGTCAAGTGTGCGTCGTGGACAAACCATCGACGGCTAAGACAGATGAACGTCAACTGTGGATGGTAACACATTTGCGTGTTATCTCACAGACGACGGGGGTTGAGACGTGACGTCGCCACCGAGTCACCGAGTTCACCCATCGACCTATCGTCGGCCCGCCGGGCTGGTCCGAGCCGTCGCCAAACTCCAGCGAGTCGTCAGACACAGCGAGACAGCGACATGACGTCACGCCACGCCATGTCCCGTAGCGTCACGACCTGTCATGCTGACGTCACCGGCCCAACACGAACGCCGCCGCTCCGCGTTCCCAGACGCTCCGGTCCGCGGGGTCGAGGTTTTCAATAAGCGGACGGGGCGCGGACCGGAGGCGGACAATTGACGGCAATCGTCCGTCGGTGACGCTTCAGACCGGGAAGTGAATTCGATCACGGCGGTCGGATCGGTCGGATCGCTCGGCGGGCCGCTCGGCGGCGGCTCGGACATTGACAGGAACGGCTCAGGAGGAGGCCGCTCCGCAAAGTCGGGCACTCGGCTGGCGACACGGCCGACTTGAAAATGGCTCGGCGAATTCGTGATGACGCGGCCGCCTCGCCGGAGCCACCTCAGCACGGGGTTAGTTTCCGCTCCAGTTCGGAGCCAGTCGTGCCGCCTTCATTTTTCACCCACAAAGTTTACACAGCTTTTGAGGCCAACCACATTCCAGCCATTTAGCCGGCGACTTCGTTATGCAATTTTTTTCCTTGTGAGTGCAACTCCAGCGTAGTTTGAACAAGGCATTTCAGATTTCGTAAGCCGGGCGCAGTCGCAACATCCGAGTCATGTACCACAATGAACATAAATATGTACATCTGATCTCCTGCAGAATGGCTGGATTGTGGTGTACTGACAGGATATTTCGGTGAGACTCAATCCAGCCGGCGTCGCCGGAGGCCATCACGCAGTCGATTGACACAGCCGCTAACCGCACATCTTCAGCTTACTCGCCGACGCACTTAAACAGCACACCGGCAGCGGTGGCTAAGGCCTGGGAAACGAAGCCTGCTGAAAATCATCTGAAACGGCGGGCTAAGTGGATATCGCCAATACCGATATCCACAAAGAGTTCGGCGAGTCGTGTGCCAGATCGGCAGCGAGTCGCTACTCAGAGTCGCGAGTCAGTGTGTCGGTTACGTGACAACCTCCGTCGACGGCCGAGTCGAGTCACGCCGCTACTCACGCGTTAAATACTTGATGAACTGCAGATCAGTAATGTTTGAACCTGCAATGGACGGAGCGGCACGTAAAATGCGCTGCCGGTATGCTGAAGTGGACGCACTTAAGACTATGTTAGACACTTAGTTATGTGATGGCAGTGGTGACGGTAGTGACGGTACAAGGTAACGTAAGGCCGGTGAGCGTAATACTTAAGCCGGCTTTCGCGTGTCACGTTTAATAAACATCAAGTGCGATAATAACACTTCATGGTGGACATAAGCACGCACGAGGCCTAAGGAGCTGTTCGTTTTCTTCTGTTGGCATTTTAGGTCACTCAAATATAATATCAAAACAAAAACTGTCGCCAAGTATAACCCTTAAAAGTAGTTATATCGCTATCAAAGAATCGCCGAACTATGACTATGCATATAAAGGCAATCAATCATTTAGAAACTTCTGCGGTATGACTTGAAAGAGCCAGGCACGATTCAAATGTCAAACGTTTGGAATACCTATTAATTGTGGATTTTCATGGCGATCGAAAGTACTTATAAGCCGTCTCAGCCCCAAACACCGTTTCTTCACAAACCTGGTATGATGAATTTTATCAGCCCACCACGCCAAGAGCGCTTGGAACAACACAATAATCCGGGATGTATTCCCAAGCCTTAATACGTATATCTTACGGCACAACTGAGACAGTTTAACGGGATAAGACGATTACGATCCGACCCCCAATCAACACCTCCCTAGGAATGTCCTCCCTTTCCGGGCCGAGCTGTCCCGGATCCCGCTGACTCTCTTGTCCTGGCGTCTCCCGTCTCGGCGTCTCCCCGTCTCGGCGTCTCCCCGTCTCGGCGTCTCCCCGTCTCCGCGTCTCGACGTCTCCCCGTCTCGGCGTCTCGGCGTCTCGGCGTCTCGGCGTCTCGGCGTCTCGGCGTCTCGGCGTCTCGGCGTCTCGGCGTCTCGACGTCTCCGCGTCTCGACGTCTCCGCGTCTCTATGTCTCGGCGTCTCCCCGTCTCCGCATCTCGGCATCTCGGCGTCTCCCCGTCTCGGCGTCTCGGCGGAGATGTCGAGGCGGTCCGGGGGAGGATCCCGCTCGGCTGCTGTCAGTGTTTTTGCCTGTGCGTCTCTCGAAGCCCGGAGGCGGCGACAAACAGGTCATAAATCACGGCGCTAACTAATGGCCGAGGTGATGGCGACCGTAATACGACGACCCGGCGCGGCGCCGCCGCCGTCGCCGCCGCCGCCGGGCCGGGGCGGCGGCGGAGGCTGAGGACCGCCGCCGAGGGCGGCTCCATCACGCGCCCTGCACGCTCTGTTGACAACAGGCCGCCACTCGACCCGCAGAGCCAACACGGGGGATGATAAATGGAGATATTGCCGCCAACCGACCGCTGACAGCACCCGGAGCGCCCGAGTTAAGCCGAGCGAGAGGGGTTCGCGGACAGGCGGACCAGGATATCCACTGAACATATGTTAAGCATTATTCGGAGGGATAATTAACGTAAAATTAAGCTGAAACCACCCGGCGGCACCTCATAGTAGCTCAGAATGAGGAAATGAGGCCACTCCAGCGTTGGCTATGGTTCATAAGAGCGCTAACAGTTGACCCAGTCCAGGCCCATCCACCGGCATGAAAAAAGTAGTCGAACACGAAGAAAATACCTAAAACACTAGCTGTTTACATACAGCCTTATCAGCTTCGTACCAGCCGACAGCGAGCCCGATACGTCTCCTGATACAGCGCACATTCACCTGATCAAAATTCGCCGCCCGTACGCCTATCCTTTATCGGCCGAGCAGGCGGCGGAGGATCCCCGGGGCCGTATACCGGGCCGCCAGCCTGCCGCCGAGCCGGGCCGTGGAAGGGTGCCACGGCCGCATACATAATACCGGTCGGTGCGGGCATGGCACCGTCACATGAGGCAGCGCGCCCCTAATGAAAACAATATATCATAGTTCCGGTGGAGCCGACGGCGGAACCGGACGGCGGCCGGCGCACAAAGATGCAACGCTAAAAGGATGAGCCGCTGTTTTAGTGGATTACGCCTGGTCAATAGCCACGTTTAATGAGGTTCCAAATTTAACGAGCTTAATAGGAATCACAAACACGTGTCCACCACGCCCCGCGTACGGAAACTTGGGCTCTTAGTCTCCTGGCCTCTGTGCGAAACGTGCTTACCAATGTAAAACAACCGGGCCTAAGTAATGGAACAGCCCCAAAAGCAACTACTAAAACGTAAATGTTAGACACAAATCACAGAAAACAAGACGTTACAACGAGTCCACGTCTAAAAATATGATGTAAAAATCTGAAACGCCCGAGAGGATGATGCTCGTCTGTTGGGCTCGCCTTCCGACCGTGCCGACTGAATTAGGCGGAGTTAACAGGGTCATTTGTAACAGTTACGAGTTCTGACAGTCGGCAGACTGAGGCGACTTGTGTAGCAGACGTTCACAGCGACCCGGGAACTCTCGGCGTCTGGGGACTTGCAGCCAGGTTGCCGAGCTGTGTCGAGCGCATTGCATTTTTTGCTCAACTAGCTCCAAGATCTACAAGGTGGGCCAGAATGACGTACCTTGAGATTTGTGTCCTTTTTTAATGTTCATTCGTTTTTTGTTTTGTTTTTGCACACGGAATGCAAGTCATACGGCGAGACAACAGTAAATTTCATTTTGTTTGAGACATATTTTGACGAAATATTTTCAAGGAGACGTGGGCGATGCTGTCCAAAGAACTTCATGTTAGACATTCGAAAAATTCAGTAAGCTTCTAGGTGCAAGTTGACCAAAATATGGATCATAAGGCTTCACACTTTCGAGAAGAAGAAAAAAACGGGATAATAGCAAACATCTAGAAAGCTCAAACCACTACGCTGGAGCTCGGCATCGAGCAGCTGGCCGTCTCTGTCCAGAAGAGCCAAGAAAAGCTCACTCGACATCGATCTTTCTCTCTAAATCTCAGCAAGACGACGCCGCGAAGAACTCTCTGCGTATAAAAGCCGATGTGCATGTAGCCCAAGATCTGCCTTTATATGTTCAGGTAGAGTCGTCCTCAGAATCACTCAGGCAGAATCGCTCCAGAGACCGAGATCGATACCGAGCAAACCTTTTCGGGTTCTGCTGGACAGAGCGGCCACCCGCTCGATTTCAACCTCATCACGGTAGTCCGAGCTTTCCAGATGGTTTGATTCCTTTCCAACTCTTTCAAAATTGCGAAGCCTTGTAATCCATCTTTTGATCAACTTCCACCAAGGAGCTTGGTCGAGTTTCTGATGGCCTGACGTTCAATTATTTAAACATTGACTGGTTCTGAAGAGATTTCTACAAAATTTATATAAAAAATGCCTTTTATTTGTCGATCAACATTTTTTTTTCAGACTAAGGGCCATGAGGTTTGTTTTGCCATAAGACTTACAGTTCGTGTGTAAAAAAAAATCATGAATGAAAGCCGTGCCGTGAAAAAGCACGGGACAACAATCTGAAGGTTCTGGTCCACCTCAACATCCGTCTCGAAACGACCGCCGTCTAGCGATATCGGCAATTGCTTGCCTCTTAGCTACAAAAAAAATATAGCCGTGGATTATTTATAGAATAGCACACCGTCTGATAATGAGAATAAGAGATGTTATTCGGTGAACAACAGTCGGTTCTCGTGAAACAAACACGGCGTCTACCACTGCCGGCGGCCAACACTAGTTCAGCGCGTGTAAGGCGGAACAGCCTGCCGATTCAGGCGTTCCACCTACTGCCATCTAGCGGGAATACATTGAACTACCATGCTGACCGATCGCTCTTCTTGTCGGCGCCGCTTACATAGAATGATACAGTGTTAACTGCGGTGGGTGCGAAATGTGCATGCGACATTGCATGGGATGCGTCGAATGCCTTATACCTGTTGAACAACGACCTCCGAACTCCGACATTCCCGATTTCCACCACCAAAATGACACGGAAGCCACGGGAACACTCCCGCTGACGGGAAGTTCGCGGTATTCGTGGTGCTGGGAGGGAGCAGCGCCGCCCATCAGCGTTGGCCGTTTCCTCCGCCCGTACCTCTCGATTCGACGACGTTAATGCATTTCCGCGCGCGGTCGTCTCGTCCAGTCGGACAGCGACGGCGCGGCTCGGCCCAGCCGGGTCCGGACGCAGCACCGACACCCCGCGGCGCAACGGCAGACAAATATTGACATGAACGCCGCGGCGCCGAGTGTCTCATCGCCGCCGAGTTCACTCCGCTCTCCGAGCACGAGCAGCTCCATTCCGCGCATCCAATCAACAGCCGTCGCTATCTACTTTAGATGATGGTCACAAAGGCTGGTTAATGCAGCGCCGTGCGCGACACAACTAACAACCCACCGGGGAAATCCGGCCAGCACCGACAAAAAGGTGCTGTCTGGCCGCCGCCGGTCGGCCGGCCGGGCGACCGCACTCGACAACACACCGTCGACGAGTGAGCACCGATACAAAACAAACGAACAAACAAAACAGGACTGCTCTGGATGTTATCATCCGAAGGTCACCGGGTCTAGAGTCGGGACAGTTTCGATGAATAGCCTCAGTCGCGGTGATCCCTACGGTCTCAATTCGCCGGCTCCCGTGAGACCGCCGGCTCTCTGCTGCTTGTGACGGTCCGTGATCGACATAGTCGCACGGATTCACAGACAGTACGAGTGCGACAGACGGCGGCCGGGCCGCCGGGGCCGGGTCGCCAGGACCGACTCAGGGTCACACGAGTTCTCGTGATAAGGTTGACCCGGTCCCGCCGGACACCCGTGTCATCACGGTACAGACAGCCGGTCGATACCGCCGACCGGCGACCGATTCTATACCAGTCGACCGACAAACGAGTGATGTAAACACATAGCACTTGGCGTTTTACACGTGCAGTGACACCATTCGTAGTTGGGCAGAAGTGGGAACACCGCTTAATTCAACCGGAGTGATGTTGTAATTAGGTACCACTTCAGCGAAATAATTGAGGAACAGGAATTTACTATATTATATTTGCAACAATGCAATTTGCCCAGCCCCGGGGCCCCGGCTACAATCTGATAACTCTAGCGAGCGTTTCATTCCAACGACAGCCCATGTTGATTACGATTACTTAAATCCAATAGCCATCCCCCACAACACTTAACAACGCCTCCGACCCTTTACAACCCCTTCCAACATCCATATAGCCCTGACGACCCTCGACCCAGCACCGGGCGACACCTGGCACGGCCGACAGACGCCGGCTCGCTGATTAGCTCGTCGCTCCGAGACCTCGGCCGCTCGACAGCGGTCGAACGCAGCGCTAATGGAATTTGTCGGCGGCCCGCGATGCCGGCGGCCGTCATCGCTGACCACACAGCTCGAACAAAGCGTCACGGTCACAATGGACCTGCCGCGCCGCCGCCGCCGACGCCGACGCCGATGCGGGCTGTGTTGGCCCGGGCGCCTTTTGACAGCGCGTTCAGCCGGCCGATTGGCGCCCACTACGCTCACAATAGCCGCCCGATTATGGACAAATACCAATTGCTAATGGCCGAGCACGGGGTTGAGCGCTGCACTGTCCCCGGCGCCGCGATGGTGGGGAAAGTTTGGGGGGCTGGGTATGGAGGAAGTGGTGTCTCGATGGGGCGCTGGCAGCGTGACTCACGTGTCCATGATAGACGGCGCAGAGAATATCGGTACTACTGAAATCAGTCCTGAAGACCTTGTCCTGCGGGCATTTTTGGGGGGGGGGGGGGGGGGGGGGGGGGGGGGGGGGGGGGGGGGGGGGGGGGTCACCACTTCATTTCCGCCTCTTCAGTTTATATAGATAATTTAATACATTTCTGAAACTCCAATGCGGCTGTCACGACAGGAAGACACGTCTTTTGTCAGGCGCTACTCATTCCCTCACCATAACCTAGACCACAATGGCAATACTAATAATGTAAATATTTATCGGTGGAGCGTCCATTCCCCATCAATCTTGCGATATTCTGTCGTGGCGGACGATCAAACCCCGGACACGGGCCGACAACGTTCCTGCCAGACCTGGGTGGTGCCGTGCCCAGGCCCACCCAGCGCTGGGCCGCGGTCAGGGCGGGCCCGACTACAGGCCACATCTCCGTCCCTGCGGCCCCGACCACCGCCATGAATCAGCGCGTAACGTGTTCATCTGGCGGCCGCCCCGCCCCCGCCCCCGCCCCACCCCAGCACCGACTCGGACTGGTCTCGGCAGCTAGCCGTGTGTCGCGAGTGCGTGTCTTGGTCCACCCTAACACAGGGTGCCCGGCCCAGAGCCCTGATTGGTACCTTGTAGCTGTCGGTCGTAGCATGTGCACGCTGATCGAGCCGGCGCCCTCTTCCTTCAACGTGCCATCTCCTGACCACCCCAGTAGCGCCCGCGCTGGATCCAAGCCAGCGCGAGGGGAGGGGGTAGGCCGTTCAGGACACTATGACGGCTCGGGAGTTCATCAGGCCGGTCGGAACGGGTCGGAACGGGCCGGAACGGGCCGAGACGGACCGGGACGGGTCGGACGGTCCGCGCGCGTCGTTTCAGGACCGACGCCCGGTCATTTGCGCCCCGGGCGGCGGCCGCTGACGACATTTCGGTAATGCGATTACACCGGACGCCGTGTAATGGCCATCGGTGGCGCGATGGACGACGACCGGACCCACACGGCACTGACGAAGGTAGGAAGCCGGGTGATGGCGAGATGTTAGATTAGAGAGAGGCGCCGGACCCAGTCACTGTAAAGGCGGATACAGCAGGGAAGAAAAGGCGACGCAAGTGTAAGGCAATAGCAGAAATATAAGCCTCCATGCTACCACAAGCATCAGGAAACTTTCAAAGTTCCCTGATGTGATTCCCAAAGCTATCAAGAGTTTTAGAGTGTGCTAAGAACCGGAGATTATGCTTTTCCGTAAACAAATAACCAATAAGCTTTCCATGAAGAAACACTTGATGTCGCATGAATTCAAACCATTGATCACCGCGTGTTTGTCCATTGCTGCCCCTGTCTGCGATACAGAGCGATCGCGTCCGGCGACAGGCGGCCGGCGGCGCTCGTCCACCGACAGCCGACCCGAGGTCGTGTGTCCGACCGGCTTCACGGTAAATCCAGCAGCACGCGAAGAGCGTGTTATAAAGTGGCCAGCTTTATCGGCAGCTCGTCGTCGGGTCCCGCTCCCCGCTCGTTCCCAGAGGTCTCCGGCTGGTGAAGACCGTTCTCAGACCGGACACCAACACCAGCACCAGCCAGCGGGAAACGAAGCCGAACGACAGCGCCGCGCAGGGTTTAGACTTTAAAAAAATAACCGCATTTCCTCAGGCTTATTGCAGGAAAAGTGCATGCCAGGATTAAAAGGCACGGTAAGTACAATGTCGATCTTTCGTCTCCTTCCCAATTGGAGGTGCAAGATTGATGTACCGCCATACCGGCATGCCGGTACATTTTCAGTACCGGCGGTATTTGTGCGGTATTTGCGCATGTGTGATAATGCAATGGAAATGGCAGCGCCGGTAATTTGCCGGTATTTTTGGGTAATGTGGTGGTGTGGTGTGGGGCCGGTATTCGATTTTAGGGAAAATATTGCATCTCTATGCAACATCTAAGCGAAATGAAATAACACAGTGATACTGACACCAAACCGACGAGCAAACCATACAGTTCTGAGCATTTAGCTTTTTGACATTAAAGGGATACTATCACCTAAAACTTAAAATTTGATATGTGCTAGAGCCACCTCCTGTTCTAAAATTTGTATGCATTTATACGCAACTGTTCAGTCCGTTTTCAAAAGTTTGCTTTAAATCGTTTGTAATCTTCATTTTAAATTTTGCTTTTTCGTAACTACATTTCGTAATGTCATTCACTCTGCATTTTTCGCAAACGATTGAGGTTGAACTTATAAAAACTGACTGGACTAGCAAGATAGGAGAAACTGGCGCTATCATATATCACATTTTGAAAAAGGTTATATATAGTATCCCTTTAAAGATAGTATCCCTGAAGGAGCTGACCATTGACGCCGTGCAGGCTGTCACGCACGATGTCCTATGCCGTGTGTGGCGTGATTTTGAATATCGACTGGATGACGGGTGTGTGTACTGTGCGGGGCAACAAATGAAAACCACAGAAGCTCCGTTTAATTGTTCTACGTACAGTTACACGTAAGCCCATAATTTTCAGCGTTGGCTTTCCTTTCAACCGATGCTTACCCGGCGCTATGATAGCACCATTAAACGTTTACGTTCCGAATTGCCGGCGCTGTGGCAACCTTAAAGGGACGTTGTCACCTAAAATACCAAATTTGATATGTGATAGAGCCAGTTTCCCCTGTTAAACCGCTCCAGTCTGTTTCAAAAGCTTCGCCCTCAATCGTCTGCAATCTTCATTCAAAAATTTATTTTTCGCACTAGTTTTAGTAAAACCGTATGCACTTTTCCTAACCTAACAAACAGACTCTGGAATGACTGGAATCGCGCCGTCACTACATGACATTTGAAGGAGAAATTTAATTAGGATTTTGGAGTGTACCAACAAAAGAATGTTAGCATCGTGTTTGCCGTTCATAGTCCTATTCTCAATTATTTTGCAGTCAAACACAGCCCACAACACAGCTGTCTGCCGTCAAACACAGCCAATGAGTGAAACTAATTAAAGATGAGAGGTTTTGTATTTAGAAGGTTTTGTCGAGGTTTTGTTCTCATAATTAATTAGTTTCATTCATTTTATCATTATATTCTATCATAATGAACGTTCAGCAACCTATGTGTTGCACAAACAGCTTTGTGTTTCAGGTACAATCTAAGATGGTAGGGGAAAGCGGAAAAGCCCGGGTAAAGCGGTCATCTCACTTTTTCTGCCAGCTATCGTTGGACAAAGTTCAACTTATAGGATGCTTTGTTTAGCTTATCGAAAGTGCAACTTAATAAGGTGCGCTTTAAAAAATGGCCTCTATAGAACCCCATATTAAAAAAAACACGCAAAGTAAATGATAAATAGGTATAAGATATTTCTATTAATCTATTTTTGTCATTGTTTTAACCGGTCATCAAAGCAGTTTATCCAAAGGATAAGAAGCCCAAAATGTCAACTGTTAACCATTTGATGGTCGGCACATGCAGTATTTCAGTGAGCATCGACATATTTCCAGGCCCAGGAGCTTTAAAACATTCTGAATTCTGTCACTATTGTGCCCGTGGGTGGGTGGTGCAAAATAAATACTTAGGGCAAAATGGCCACAACGTGGTCCGTTTAGCCTAAGTGCAGGGTGGATAGATTGACAATGTTTGAGTCAAAACTGGTCACTTATATATGACATGTTTGGCAGTGAGCAACACAATCAAAAGGCTCGGAATGATAACTGAGAACCCAATTTTTAAATGTTTACATATTTTGTTCTTCTGTTTTGTCTTTCAACGACACATTTGATCCGAAATAATTAACTGATCTTCGAAATACAATCCAGATAAGAGGGCGCCTGTAATTATGAGTGACGAGAGTCGGGAGACGTCCTGAACTAAAGCGGGAAGTAAACATATATATTTTCTTTAAATGAGGGTTACTTCGGCAACACGACTAAGCAGTCGGATTCACGGCGAATCGGACGAAAAGTCGTGTGTGTGTGTGTGTGTGAGTGAGTGAGTGAGTGAGTGAGTGAGTGAGTGAGTGAGTGAGTGAGTGAGTGAGTGAG
>JARFNZ010091171.1:0-13112 GCA_031763405.1 Balanus nubilus | reverse complement strand
TATATATATATATATAATATTTGCAAAGTTAGTCCGAACGTTTTGGATGGACTGATATTCGAGGTCAGAACCCGTTCTAAGCAGAGCTTGTTGCACAGGTCCTGGCCTCTACCATCTGTCTGGGAAATTCCGCGTAGCCGGCAAAATTTGTCCGAAACGTTTTACGTGCCCCACATAGCCGGACACGGCCCGCCCACTGACGACATCTGGCCTTGAGTGCGGTCGCTGCCACCGACAGGACATCGCAGTCAGGATTAAAAATCAGCGTCGTGGTGACTGAAGCCCGGGCCCTCACTACGGGAAAGCCCAGTGCGCTGTATACTGAGCTACAGGGGGCTGGCTTTATGAAGTTGAACAATTATTTGCACCTTTCCAGATATTGATGACGGCTCGCTTCAGTCAAGAACGGGCTTTTTCAGCGACTATGAGAGATTTAAGTAGCAGTTAAGCTAGTAGCATTTAAGTTAACATCCTGAATCAGGTTCCTGATCTAAGTTTTGACAACCCTTATCATCTCCGCTGAGTTTCGAATTGACTGGCGGGTTTCTCGCCTGGTGGTGTTGTCCCTGTCAATGCGTTACGCAGGTTTGATACTGTCCGAATGGATCCCGGACCTTGCAACATCCTCTAGAAAGTCTTAAGCTTTCAATTTGTGTCAGCAATGCAATATCCTTGTCCATGGAACACCATGATCAGCTGCATTTGGCATCGGAAGTTTTTTTTCTGGTCCCAGTCGTGCCGCGCAGGGGGTGTGCGACATGTTCTCCTAGCCTCATTGTTCATTATTTCGGGTGACTGGAAACTCAACCAATCCCTCCCATCCTCTCACCCGGTCATGTAAGGTCACGCCTGGAGGCAGTTTTATCCACTCAGGCAGAAAGTAACTGCGCCAGGTCATGACCGGTCAGTGTGACATAACGTTTTGCGCACCCTGTAAATCACATTGCAAGTAGTCGTTTTCCAAAAACTCTATACCAACGGCTCATGTGTAATCCGTCCCATGCTGGGGAGGGGGAGGGGTGTTTGAACACCACCTCCAGTTTTTCTGAGATGGCGCAGAACGGCGGCGTTTTTGGCACAACTCATCTCACCTCCTTTCCGCACATTTTCGGGAAATTTTAACACCAGGCCATCTCAGGTCGGATCACCAGGTCAGATCAAGGGACCCCGCCTAAAAAAACGCGGTTGTGCCACGGCCAGTGTTTAAGGGATAGATATTAAACTTTAAGGATTGTATGAAGGCATCAGTACCTACAAATCATAAATCCCGGATTTGTGTTATATCGGTTGCCTCAGGTGAGATTAGTTTCGTGACATGCCCATTATAAGGCAATGGGGTAAATCAAAACCTTCCTTTACGCACGAAGTCAGTCCAATTTAGTCAGCTCTCTGTTAAACAAAATATGACGGTCATATAGGTATTATTGAAGTGGCATTGAGGCTGAGCTGCTGTACAATATGGTGTTGCTGGGTGTTCAAAATGGCTACAAGGTTTTAATTTTTTAACTAAATTTTGGTGTCAACGTCGCACAGGTCAACGTTCGTTCGTCAACGTTCGTGAACAATTTATTTTCATGAACAGATGGCCTTGATCGTGAAATTCATAAGGGAACAAATAAACATCGAAACGAACATTGTTTATGAGCTGTTAACGAACACATTTACAAACAGTAAACTCTGGTTAAGAGAGGCGTCGCACATTTTGAGTGAGAGGGCAAGCCGTCGGAGGCGTCAGTCGCATACCTAGTGTTAATGTGCAAAAAGGCGAAAAAGGCGAAAGGGCCGAGCTTTCGTGACAAGCGTAAAATTAAAAATACTATAAATAATAAATAAATAATAAATATAATAATAATAAATAATATAATAAATAAGTAAAAATTAACCCTATTTCCTGCGGGCGGCCAGAAACCCGATTTCCTACGGGGGGGGGGGCAGCCCAAAGATCTCGAGATCTAACGGGCCGATTTTGATTAAACAAACACCATTCGATGCGCCATGGTAAGATCTCTCCATGCAATTCAAAAATTTCAGTTTTGACCAAAAATAAGTGTCTGGGTGGCCAAAAATAGGGAATTTGGGGGTATTTTTTTGAAACGCTATTGTACTCACGTTTTTCGACCGATCTTTACATAAAAAAAAACGGGGTTGAGCTTCTAACATACAGGTCTTGAACGTGCTAGAACATAACTTTGCAAAAAAAAACTCATAGGCGTATTCAGGGATTTAAGAAATGGTGAATTTCTGGGATTTTTCGGATTTATCTGGGGATTTTTCATCAAAATTTTGGGTTTGCTTACCACGATATGATGTTATATCATGCTTGAATTGCTAAATATCCCGATATTAGAGGCTATATTTGATATTGCGCATAGGCCGCTTCGTTTTTCTCAGATGTCAAATTGATGTATGAGAAGATATGCCAAGTTTCGCGTCGTTAGCGCCATCCGTTTTTTTATTAGGAATTTTCTACTGGGAGCCTCCCCCAGTCAATGGCGGGTTTATATCAAGTCATATGTAAAGCATAAAGTGGAAGTTTATGTTCCACCCTTTAGCTGCGACAAATTTGATGGCGCTACTAGCCGCTGTTTTCCGCTATTGACGGAAACCCTGATGGGAGGAGAGGGAGCGGAAATCAACCCCCGTCAATAATCGAGTCAAAAGCGAAGTGGAAGTGCCATGTGGGGGTTCCCATGCGCACTGCACACTGCGCATGACCTATTTTCTGAACAGAAATGCTGGATGTCGGCGAGGCCATTGACTAGCGAGCAGACCCTCATAAGAATATGGTGTGTCTTAAATTGTCAATAAGAATATGTGTGAGAATGGCTATTAAATTGTCAATAAGAATGAGTGTGTCCTATTAAAATGTCAACACCCGTCGTCTATTTTCTTCGCTGGAGGCATGACCTTTCTAGAATACCGCGTAGGGCCGATACATTATTTCTTTAGGACTGATATTGTTTAATTTCCGCCCGAGGCCGAAAGTTGAGGATTGAAACCAAAGAACGACCGAGGTCCTCCATAACTTTATCGGCATAAGTATGGTTTTTATGTTAACACATGTCGCTCAATTTATCCGTGTTGACTACATTTTACATTTTACTTAATACATTTGAAATTGTGCCTGTACCTGTATCACGTCACATTTCGTCGCTTATTGGCGAGGTCGTTAATGTATTGTCACATTTCATTGCTTACTGGTGAAGTCATTAACCTGAAAAAGATAAGCAATTATTGTCTACGGCTACCCCGTTCTGGAAATTGCTTGAAGAGGTTAGGTAAAATGTAAATGCTCAGTGGGCCGCAAAACTAGTCCAATTATATATTCATGGGCGAGTCCAATGATGAAAGTCCGTCATGGACAAGACTCGTAGCGTTGAGTATATAGCTAAACTTTCGTAATTAGGAGAGGCCATGAATTGGATTATCATGCAACTTAACAATTGTATTCGTTTTTTACATGTATTTTCTATAGTTCATTCACATTTCATTCATTTTTGCACTGATGTCATTGCACTGCCTATGATGACTTATAGACCATTGCGATATTTTTTCATACGCAGCTACAGATGAATATGTATCGCTCTGGAACATGGTCTTTCAGTTGCATGATAACTTATCATGCAACTGAAAGACCGTGTTCCATAGCGACACGTTCATCTGGAACTGCATATGAACAAATATCGTCATGATCTCTTCGATACCGTCATGGTCAGTGCAATGACCTCAATATTCTTCAACGTTGAAATGAATGAAAGGTAAATGAGCTCTAGAAAATGAACGCTGAAAAAACGAATTCAATCGTTCAGTTGCATGGTAAATGTATTCATAGGCTCTTCCAATGTAATAGCTTGTCATAGAGTCGACGTTTCGCGTCTCGTCCATGACAAACTTTCACCATTGGACTCGCCAATGAATATATAGCATTGAATCTCAGACATCCGAAAACTTTTTACCGCACGCTCGCGCTAATGTTAAAGTATACTCAGACAAATGGTAAAAACAAATACTGTCAAGGTTAACAGGAGATGGTCGATAACCGAAGCTGACTAAAACACTGTGATTAAGTGTGATGGATGAGACCGTCCTGTCGTCTGGATTTTTGTGTTACAAGGCGTACGATCAGTGTGGCCGGATATAAACAACCTGTTAAATAAATAAAACATATTTGGCTGAAGTGTGGGGCGCTGAGGAATTTCGGTCACCATGGACTTTGATTGTGCATCTCAACCCATTTCATCATCCTTATCATCCTTCTGATTATCCTTCTTATCATCATCCTTATCTGAGTACACTTGATGAGCAACACTTGTCGTTCCTTGCGTCGCCAGGCGAATAGGCGGTGAATCAAGCGGAGCCACCATGGCGGCACTAGGGGCGGCGTCGGCCGGCGGTGAGCAGCCATTCATGGTCTCCTCCCTGCCGCTGGTGTTCTGCGACGGACGCCCGGTGTCGCTCGAGAACATGCCCGACGTGAGTACATGGGGACAGACGGAGCTAAATCACTGAGGATCAACTTGGGGGGGGGGGGGGTGTTGCCTGGGTCCCATATTGAGGCGTGGAACCTTGGATGTTGCGAGCTTTGAACTTTGTGGATGTTTTTGAATGCTGCTGATTTTCATCGCTGTTTATAAAATGTTTGTCTCGGTGCGATATAGTAACGTTTCTGAGGCGAGGCACGCGTGAAGCGACACGTTCTGCCGACATTGGTGATACTCAGATGCCATCCCAAATTGAAGTCCCTGGAATCAGCAGCCCGCTCATATCCCACGCCTGGAGAGTGCTCAGATCCTGACTTTCAGTTGCTCGCTACTTACTTTGCCACCGTGTGTTCGCGGACCTCGGTCCTTTGACCTGGTGCACCCCGCTGGCTCCCTCAGCGGAGCCTGGTCAAGTTTGTGCGCTTCATGCTGAAGTGTGCGCTGGGTGTGGAGGAGAGCCGTCTGCGGACGGTGCGGCGGCCCGCCTGGTGGCCCCGCACCGTGCCATACTTCAACCTCAAGACCAGCAGTGAAGTGGTCAAGGTGAGCTGATCCTCAGTCGAATACTCCTTACCGTGCCACACTTCAACCTCGAAGGCAGCTGTGGGGCGAAGGTGAGTAACCATCATTGAAAACCATCATTTTGGTGAAAAAGAGTGTCACAAGGTTCTTCCCTCCCAGCTCTGGTGCCGTGTTCACTGCGTGCGTTTGCGGCGTTGCTGAACGTGCCAGCATACAGTTGAAAGATCCTAATGGAACACTGGATGGGTCGTAGAGCCAAATTATCGGTATCTGTGTTGACTGTTCGGAATGCGAGAATTCAACATTTTCGGGATATTGTCCCAGTATTAGAGTACATGACGTACATACACTTTGTATTTTCCCTGCTGTGTAGTTTTAGGGGATGTGTTTGACTAAGATAGAACCTGGGAGTGTTTGAATGCCGGAGTGCCGGCTGTCTAACTGTCTAGAGTGCTCGACTGTCTAACTGGAGCGTTCTGTTCTCCCCGGCAGGGCCATGCCGAGCGTCTCCGGGAGCTGGTGCGCTGCTGCTACCGCGGCGCTGACTGCGAGTACCTGGTGCGCTTCTGCGCTGACCTCGAGCGGCACTGCGTGACTGGTCGGATGGCCTTCAAGAACAACTTCGACGGCAGTTCGTCTCTGTACGAGCTGGCCACCAATCGCCTGGTGGTCACATGCCGAAACGAAAACCTGGTGCGTAATTTTTTGCGGTGAGGTGAAGTGGCTAGCTCCGGGCTCTTTGGATGTTCCTGGACTTTTGAGCTGCATTTTAAAAGACAACCTGTTTCACTTGTTCTTTATACCGGCTACGATGTTGGCTAGTTAGTGAACATTTTTATCCAGTTAGTGCGGAAGAATGTGGGATGTCCCTTATCAGGGAAAAACGTCAGGGTCAAAATCTTCCTTGCCTGGATCCATATGCAAGACCTTTAAAGATCGGGAACCTTTCAAAGCAAAAGGATTCAGTGCAACCAAAGCAATGATGATGCATGAAATGTTTTTAACCAAGCCCCTAAATCTCGACCACACCGTACATCCTGTCGCCCTCTTGTTTTGCCTCGCTGATCGCCAACGACTGTGATCACCCCTGACAATACGACCCCAGTCGTCGTCATTCCTTAATCACACCGGCCCTCCGCTGCACCCCCCCCCCCCCCCCCCCCCCCACCCCCCAGGAGTACGACCGTTCGAGCCACAGCCCATTGTCGCCGCGGCGTCACCTGTTGCCCCGGCAGCTGTCCCGCTGCGCCAGTCAGCAGCTGGCTATGGTGCAGCCGCCGCCAGGAGACATCTTCCTCTGCGACACATGCAGCGCAGAGTTCACCTCGGTGGACGCCGTCCAGGTCAGCTGCGTGATGTTGTGCGACGGGTGCTGACAGTCAGCAGAGACTGCGCGATGGGGCGGTTCTCGGACTGCACCGGTCTGACGGGTTATATGGTGATGTATCCTGTAGTGATTATGTGGTAACTGAGGTCGGAAGACGTTGATTGTGATGTGATTGATAACGATCGTTTCCTCGTTTCCACAATGTGTGACTTTAATTGCCTTATGACGTCGTTCCTTTTGTGCCTATCGGCAGTACAGATCCTGTCTGTGTATCTAAGCGAGCTGCCAACTGACCGCCGACCCGTGTTACAGGCCCATGAGCGTCAGTGCGGCGTGCCGGCGGCGGACGAGGGTCCTCCCTCCGACACGGAGTCGGTCGCCTCGGAGCCGGAGGTGCAGTGCGCCAGTCAGACACGCTTCCTCAGCTATGTCGGACTGGCGCCCGCCGACGGATCAGGCAAGGAGGTAGGTGTCCATCGACCCGGCTGACACCGCGCACAGGTGGTGCCAGTAACTATTCCGTTTTACCATCCGGATTCCTATTATCTACCTGCTCTCACAGATTCTTTAGTGCCCTTCGAAGATTTCCGTGCCTCAATGTTTGGTGGACTTTGAAGGTTACTTGCTTCCCTACATGTTCGGTTGATGCCTGGTCGTTCCGTTTCCTCGACGTACAAGGCTCCACCTTGTACGTCGAAGAAACGGAGCAAGGCTCCACCTTGCTAGCCGCTGCTTTCCCCGAAACGTTCGGTTACAATCTGTCGGGTCCTTATCCTCCACAGTCATCAATGTTGGCCTTCTTGCCAACCAATGCGTAACGTAATGTTCAGCTCCTTATCAATCGTTCGCTATGTACAGAGAGCCCAGTCCCGCCAGAATCACGCCTCTCCAAAGCAATGACTTCCATCCGACTATCGCGTCTCTCCCTCCCTGCAGCCGTACGCCTCCCCGTCGAAGCGCGGTGCGGTGGCCAGGCTGCGTCGCGGCCCCGGCCTGCTGATCCGCTATCAGGGCGTGGACGTCAGCTCTCCGTTGGGCTGTCGTCTGGGCGCCGGACCGCCCCCGTCCAACGAGCAGCCGCCCGAACACGAGAGATACTGCGAGGACGTCGAGCGGAAACGGTAAGATGGAGACGGGCGGAGACGGGACGGGACGGGAAGGGAGGAGTGTGTGCAGGACATAGCAGAAGGGAGGGATGAAGTGGATAGATGACAGCGAGGCTCAGTGGAAAAATCCATGGTTGACGTGAACTGAGAACATGTTTTGTTCAAAATGTGTTTGAATAATGTTGGTAGTTGTTAGAAAGATTGTGACAGGAAACGCATAGTTTGATTGGGACGCGGCTGCGAACGATGCAGCTCTTTTGTGCGGACGTTTCTTGGCGCCTATATGAGGCGCATGGATGTCAACGCCCACTTGACCGTTGCGTGTCCTCTGTCAGACTGGGCCGTCAGCCGGCGTTCCCGGTCTCCTGGCGTCCACCGCGGAAAGGGCGTCGGGTCGTGTACGGCTGGAGCCATCTGTACTGCTTCACGGCCGCCCAGCGAGCCGAGAGGCGGCGCGTCGTCCGCGCCGGTGAGTAAGACGGGCCGATGTGCTGCTATTGCCCTTTGGTCGGGTTATTCTTGGTAGGGTTGTGAGTGTCACTGTTGACGTGGTTTAGCTTATCTGGTCACTGATCAGCCACTGTACTTCTGTCTACGCTGGGGGCAGACATATTTCCTGCCCCCAGGCGTTTTGGTATTTAAATGAGGATTGTGGCGACGGGCAGCGTGCTATTATGTGCATTGCAAGCCGTGGCTCCGAGCTTCCTTTATCCATGTGCAAGCTTTTTGTTGTTGATCGAAGTATCGAAACATCGTGAAAATAGCCCGAGATTCTTCGGGATCCAGGATCCGGAGTCCAGGGATCCAAAGTGGATCCCAGGCTATTTTCCAAGCCTTTTGAATAAAACAAACTCAGACATCAGGGAGAAATGCAGCTGCAATACGTTGACCATATCTTAACATTGTGTGAACTGTGAACGCTATTATAGTCAGAACCTGGATTCCAAATTTGCGGTGTCTGGGATGGATCCGAACACATGTATTATGTCATCATGTCTGGTAATTGGTGCCAGGGCATTGCTTGGGACAAAACAAATTGTTTTGCCTAGGATGTGCGCTGACTGCTAGTGCTGATCCAGTCATAGTTTAATGGCCACTTTTTGTAATGTGTGATGGATGCACCAAAGATAAGTTAAATTGGAGTGTGTTCATAAACCTCATATTTCATAAATAGTGATGTGTATGTAGTTATTCGATTTTGTTTTTTGGAAATCCGATAGGGCCCACTATGAGCTACTCGTCCTGTGCTGTGAAAGCTTGCCTTTTCTGCTGGCACACATGCGATGATCCGCTGACGGCCTGTTGTGCCCTTCTGCAGGTCTGACGGAGCAGGCCCGCCGACTGGTTCAGACCGTGTTGCCCTGTTCGGTGCGGCTCACACGTCTCACCGCAGAAGAGATCAAGGAAGCCTGTCGTCCGCGGCCGCGGCCGGTCCCCGTCCAGACGGACTGGCTGCCTCCGGCCTCCGTACAGGGCGTCCTGTGGCGGCCGACCCAGTCGCTGGCCCGGCCCGGCCCGTGGCGCACGGCTGACAGGAGCGGTGCCCGCTCTGCCACCTCCGCCCTCACTGCCGCCGCAGCTGCAGCAGCGGGAGCGTCGGGCGGGGCGTCCACTCTCAGGGGATTCCGACCGGTCCGCTGTGGCCTGTCAGCCGTCACCACGCGGTCTGGCACGGCACAGGAGCTGCCGCGGACCTTTTCGCTACCTCCCGGCCTCTCCATCACCCCACGGCGGATACCGCCAAGGCCGCAGGGCCGGGCAGCCGCGGTGCCGTTCGCTCGGGGAGCGGTGTGGCGGCCGACATTGGTCGGGGCTGGCGGCGTGGTTGTCAGACCTACGCTGGTCCGAGGACGTGGGGTGCGGTTCCCCTTGGCAAGAGGTGTTCCTCAGCGTGGCGGGATCAAGGCGCTGCGCACACCGACGCCAAGCAGACCAACCATCGGCAGGGATATGCGGGACAAGGACACTCTCGTGATCGACCTCTGCTCCAGCAGCGACGAGGAGGGCGACCCTCCGCCAGCCGCCCCGCCGCCGCCACCGCCACCGCCTCGGATCAAACTGGAGGCGGGGGCCGCCTCGCCAGCCGCCGCTTCCACCAACGGCTCCGGTTGGCAGTCAAAAAACGTGCATAGCCATTGGTCGCGGAGCTGCGGGGGCTTGGCCAATGGTGTCAACAACTTTGCCTCGCTCGACGCTGGACACGATGGCGGTTCGTCGGACGAACCAATGGCCGCAGCAGACGACAGCGCTGCGGTTCCGGTGATAAGGGACTTCACTGTGCTCTCGACGTGTGCAGACATGAACAGTGTAACCATTGGTGTTGACTGCTATCACACGGTGGTTGCCACTGAACGTGATACCTCCTGTGATCTATCGGAAAATGAACTATCGGCGGTTCACAGCTCCACAGCGTTCTTGCCGTGCCCATGGAAAAAGACTCCCCTTCCGTCGCTCGACGATGGTCCCCACGCCGGTCCGCACAGTCCCGGCGATGTAGTAGACGGTGCTGCCTCGGGCAGACATCGAGCAGCGACGGAGCACGGCTGTGAAGAAAGCATCTTCGGGGTGGGTTTGGCAACGCATTGGGTCTGGACCGTAGCGTGTCACGCCGCCTAGCGTCGTCGCCGGGGCAGGCACCTCCGCGTCGGCGTCGTCGGGTCGAATAAGATCTCACATCTCCGTCGGGCTGATGGTGGAGAGCGTCAAGTGGGTGCAAGTCTCCCTGTAGTTGTGCGACAGCGCGCAACAGTCGGGGACTCTTCACGGTGCAGAGCACGGTGGAGGACTCTTCGAGGGAGGACTGGTGGTTTCGAATCGTGAGATGAACACAGTTGGATCCGTGATACTTTGTCTGGTTGGGAGGAAGCACGAAGTGAGGCACCTCTCCTGACCACCTGGGGTGGAGGGAGTGCAAGTACGGACGTATTGTCCTTCGAGGAATAGGAGAGTCGAGGCGCATCTCGATCGGCCTGGGTTCTGAGTTGTGAGGGAGGAGTGAGTTTATAATGGTTCATCATACATCGCGGTTGACGTTTGGAAGTCGAGTGTAAGCCCAGCTTGCGTGCAAGACAGTATGCTACCGTGTCCTGTGAAGGACACGTAAACCGCCGTATGAGTGGATCCACCAGACAAAAGTGTGGTTGGAAAGCGTTGATGGCATCTATACCCTGATCACGGATGACTTGGGGCAATGAGGACCGTGATCGTTAGTTTTCCTGCGTATTTGATGAGACGCGGTGACGTGCCCTGCATTGGATCACCTTTCTCTGTGCTTAGGTTTTGGGTACTAAGTTGGTCGAGAGTCAAACACCTCGCCACCCACTTCCTTGGATAACAACACGGAGCAGTAGTGGTCCTTGCCGGTGGCCGTATAATTTTCTGGGGAAGCAGATCACCTCCTTTGAAGCAGGTAGCTGCGGGATAGGTCAGCTGCCTGTCGATACTGTCACCAGCGCTGTGTGTAGGCTACCTTTTTCAGTTGGCAAAGAGGACGATCACTGTGTAGATTGACTTGCTTTGCTGTCCGTGCGAAAGCTGTCACACATTTTGCCTCATTGTTCGCTATTTATTTTAGTTTAGTCCCCTATTAGAAACGCTGTCGCCTCCGTGTTTTCGAGTGTCATTTTCACTTAGTTTATTTGATAGTGAATTCAAGTGGTCAGAGAACACACAAGGCAGAAGTTGCCGCTAATTCTGCGCGATTATCGATGTGGGTCCGCGTCGGTTCTACCGTGTTCGTATCAAACCGTTAGCGGTTCTATGTAGACCAGTCGAAGCACCCAATTCAGTCGCCTCGTTCTGGTTCTGAAACACCGGTGTGAAGGCGTGTGCGTCTCCGTGCATGTGTTTTTATCCCATGACCTGCACCCAGTTCGCTGGTGCCTGTAATTCGCAAAGCGCATAGGTTTTCCAATTCGCTGTCACTCATTGCCCTTGCGACTTATTCAGTATTCGTCGAACTTACGCGTTATCGTCAGCGCTACGTTTGCCTTCATATGCACCTTTGACGCAGTGAACCTACCCTTCCACAAACGCAAGAATGTTGCTCTGATGTGCCATGTCTTCTTTCCACGAGACGCTCACCCACAAATGCAGACTTTCACACCCTCGAACGCGAAAGCAAACAGCATGTAAACATATCCGAGATGGTGGTTAAAGGAAACGTCCCACCTTCCAGGAGAAATTGTAATTCGATATTTGATGGTTGAATCGGGGTAATCACATCTGAAAATCAATAAAATGGTGTTAGTTTTTCTAAATTTTGGGTTTCTTTGCCAAAGAAGTATGTTTTAGAAATTATCAAAGTTGATCTGCATAGACTCGCCAATCCTAAAACTAGATATTTTTTCGTCTGCTGAAACCGAAAGTGGCGCGGATGATACAAAATATAAACGCATTCTATGTGGGGAAACCAACCAAAATTAGTTTGCATGCTAGAGCGTCACACTACAGCAATACAATATATCACCAGAAATTCTTCATATGAAGAATTATCTATAAGACCGAGATTCCCGAATTAAAAAATGGAGATATTTGCCGTAAGAGTGTTTACAACCATAATGATGGTACTGAAGGTGGTATTTCGACACGGGCTTTAAAACTGCTATCTAAGTTAAATTATCAATATGAAGTTGGGACGTTTCCTTTAATGACCGGGATGACGTTAACTGACTGGAGACTAGGCGGGTGGTGGATGCATTGATGAAGGGTCGGTTGATGGGACGCCTTACCCCAGAGTCCTTATATCAATACCAAGACTGCTAAAGCCATCCACCGCTTGGCATGCTTACCTGCGCTGCGTCTTCTCCGAAGCAACTGTGATTCTAACGTGTTTTGTATGAGCAACTATTGAGAACAGATAGACGAAGTCAGAAATCGAGGTGGTGGTGTTGCGCCGTCACCCTGTGAATCTAAGTCACTCCTGGTTTTCGACAAATTGACCATGTATTACCGTTTATAGGTTTATCCCTCTGTCAAGCCAATGCATCGGTGATGTCCAGCCGCATTACGTCCTTGCCGTGGTTGCGTCCTGTTGAGCTTTTCGAAGGCGTCCAGGGTCGTTTGGTATCATCTCTCTCTCATCCATCACCCTAGACGAGCTCCCGAGTCCCAACTCCTGCATGACAAAGCCTTGCCAACTTTTCCCGGTTTGCCGTGTTTTGCTGCTGAGATTGTGGGACGCGAGTGTGCGTAACTAATCTGGCATACATGCGGATTGTGGATACCTGTGTTTTGGAAAACCTTGTCGGTTCTCTTGAGGTAAAGAAGTTGCCTTGACGTAGCCGACACATTGTCTGTGAGCGAATGTGCGTTGATGTGTCTCGTTTGCAACTGTCAATAAATGTAAGTCTGCCCGATTTGTTCTGAATGGTGGATTCCGTCTTGCTCTGCCTCATCTCTCCCGGGCAGGGGCGGCGGAAGAAGGGGGCGGTTGCCCACCTAAAGTCAGCCGAGGGGCGCCTTCCGTTTCGGCCGGGGCGGCCTGAAGGTTTGATGGGGGAGGGCAACCTAGCAAGGAACGCATGGTCAGGGAGGCGTGCTCGTAAGGGGCGCTCCTGATGACCTAGGAGATGACTTGGTGGCCTGATAAGGGTCTAAAAGGCGCCACTGGTGATCTGGAAAGCGCCCTAATCCCTAGTAAGGGCCGCCCTTGTGGTCTGGGAGGTGACTTGGCCA
>JARFNZ010091060.1:0-13114 GCA_031763405.1 Balanus nubilus | reverse complement strand
CGTTAGCCGAGGGCCGGTGAACGAAGAACTTACGAGAAGTTGTGGAATGACATTCACAACAAAATTCTGTTAGTTTTCTACCGAACGCATCATTTTTTGCCGCTCAATAACGTACATCAAAAGAAGTTCCCAGTTGTCCAGATGCATGATGACAAATACCGATAGCATCAAATAAGACACATCCTAACAATGCTATTTTTTTTCAGGAACAACGTCAGCGCAAGAAGCATCCACCACGGATGTCGGTCTAAGTAGGACAACTACGCAAACAATAGCGGCGTCAACAGAAGCTGATAAAACGATCACGTCAACAGAGGAAGTTGCTACTACTGTTGGTAGTACTTCCGTTGCTACTATAACAGCAGGGGAAGCAATTACAGCTGATAGTACAACGGTAACAACGACAGACGCAGCTCTTACAACTAGTGGGTTGACGACAGAAAAAGCTGTTACTACTGATGCTACTACTGCAACGACAACATATGCAGCTGCTTCAACTAGTGGGTTTACAACGGTGGTAGCTACAACCATCACTACTGCTGGCACTGCTGTAACTACAACAGAGCCGGCACTTACGACTGATGGTGCTATTGTAACGACCACAGAGGCAGCTGTTACTACTAATGGTAATACTGTAACAACAACAGAAGCAGCTGTTACTACTGATAGTACTATTGTAACGACAACAGAAGCAGCTGTTACTACTGATAGTACTACTACGACGACAACAGAGGCAGCTGTTGAAACTAGTGGCTGGACAACAGAGGCAATTGCTACGGCTGGTAGTTCTACATCAAAGGCAGCTGTAACCACTGATGTTACCACTGTAACGACACAAGAGCCAGCTGTAGAAGTTGATGGTACTAGTATGACGACAACAGAGGCATCTGGTACTACTGATCATACTATTGTAACGACAACAGAAACAGTTGTTACTTCTGGTGGTGTTACCGAAACAACAACAGAATCATTTGTTGTTACTGCTGATGCTACTGTAACGACAGCAGAAGCAGCTGTTACTACTAATGGTCCCAGTGTGACGACAACAGAAGCAGCTGTTACTACTAATGGTCCCAGTGTGACGACAACAGAAGCAGCTGTTACTGCTGATGGTACTACTATGATAACAACAGAGGCGGCTGTCACGACTAGTAGGTCTACAACAGAGGGAGCTGCTATTACTGATGGTACTACGATAACGACAACAGAGGCAGCTGTTACGACTGGTGGGACGACAACAGAGACAGCTGTTATTACTGATGGTACTAGTGAGACGACAACAGAAGCAGCTGTTACTGCTGGTGGTACTACTGTGACGACAACACAGGCAGATGTAACCACTGATGATACTAGTGTAACAACAACAGAGGCAGCTGTTACAACTAGTGGGTCGACAACAGAGTCAGCTGTTCCTACCGATGGTACTACTGTAACAACAACAGTGGTAGCTGTTACGACTAGTAGGTCTGCAACAGAGGGAGCTGATACCACTGATGGTACTACGATAACGACAACAGAGGCAGCTGTTACGACTGGTGGGACGATAACAGAAACAGATTTTACTACTGATGGTACCACTGTAATAGCAACAGAGGCAGATTTTACTACTGATGGTATCGGTGTGACGACAACGGAAGCAGGTGTTACTACTGACGGTACTACTGTAACGACAACACCGGCAGTTACTACCACTTATAGTACTACTGCAGCAACAACGGAGCCAGGTATTATTACCGATGGTACTACTGTAACAACAACGAAGGCAACTGTTACGACAAGTAGGTCTACAACGGAAGGAGCTGCTACTACTGATAGTACTACTGTAACGGCAACAGAGGAAGCTGTTACTACTACTGGTAGGTCTACAAAAGAGGAAGCTGCTTCTACTGATGATACTACTGAAGCAACAACCGAGGCAGCTGTTACGACTGGTGGGACGACAACAGAGACAGCTGTTACTACTGATGTTTCTACTGTTACAACAGCAGAGACCGCTGTCACTTCTGATGGTACTAGTGTGACGACAACAGAAGCAGGTGTGTCGTCTAGTGAGGCAGCTATTTCAACAAGTTGGTCGACAACAATGACAGCTGCCACTACTGATGTAACTACTATACAAACAACTGAGGCAGCTGTTACGACCGGTGGGGCAACAACAGAGACCTCTGGTACTACTGATGGTACTACTGTAACAACAAAAGAGGTAGCTGTCACCACTGATGGTACTAGTGTGACGACAACAAAAGCAGCTGTTTCTACTGATGGTACTACTGCGACGACAACAGAGGCAGCTGGTACAACTAGTGGGTCGACAACAGAGACAGCTGTTACAACTAGTGTGTCGACACCAGATACAGCTGTAACTACTACTACGACGACAACAGGAACAGCTGTAACAACTAGTCGATCAACAACAGAGGTAGCTATTACAACAAGTACTTCAAAAACAGAGACAGCTGCCAATACTGATGGTACTAGTGTAACGACAACGGAGGCATCTGGTACTCCTGATGGTTCTACTGTAACAACAGAGGCAGCTGTCACTACCGATGGTACTAGTGTGACGACAACAGAAACAGCTGTTACTAATGATGGTACCACTGTAACAACAACAGAGACAGCTGTCACTACTGATGGTACTAGTGTGACGACAAGAGAAACACCTGTTACTACGGACGGTACTAGTGCAATAACAACAGCGACAGCTGTCACTACGGATGGTACTAGTGTAACGACAAGTGAGGCACCTTTTACTACGGATGATACTACTGAAATAACAATAAAGGCAGATGTTACTACTGATAGTACTAGTGTGTCGACAACAGCGGCAGCTGTTATTACTTATGGAACCACTGTAACAACATCAGATAAATCTGTTACTAATGATGACACTACTGTAACATCAGAGACAGTTGGTACTTCTGATGGTGCTATTGCAACAACAACAACAGAGACAGATGTCACTACTGATGGCACTAGTGTAGCATTAACAGAGGCAGCTGCCACTACTGATGGTTCTAGTGTGACGACAACAGTAGCAGCTGTTACTGCTGACGGTACTACTGTGACGACAACAGAGACATCTGGTAATACTGTTGTTACTACTGAAACAATAACAGAGACAGCTGTCACTACTGATGGAAGTAGTGTGTCTACAACAGAAGCAGCAGTTACTACTGATGGTACTACTACGACGACAACAGAGGCAGCGGTTACAACTATTGGGTCGTCAACAGAGACAGCTGGTACTAGTACTGCGACGAAAACAGAGACAGCTGTTACAATAAGTGAATCGACAACAGAGGCATCTGTTACTACTGATGATACTACTGTAACGACAACAGAAGCAGCCGTTACGACTAGTAGATCTACAACAGAGGGAGCTACTACCACTGATGGTACTACTATAACGACTATAGAGGAAGCTGTTACAACTGGTAAAATGACAACAGAGACAGTTGTTACTACTGATGATCCTACTGTAACAACAACAGAGCCAGCTGTCACTACTGGTAGTACTAGTGTAACAACAGAAGCAGCTGTCTCTACTGATGATGCCACTGTGACGACAGCAGAGGCAGCTTCTACCACTGATAGTACTACTGTAGCAACAACAGAGTCAGCTGTTACTAGTGATGGTACTGCTGTAACGACAACGGGGACAGCTGCTACTACTGATGGTACTACTATAACGACAACAGATGCAGCTACCACCACTAAGAGTGATACTGTAACGTCAACAGAGGCAGCTGTTACTACTCGTGGTACTAGTATAACAACAAGAGAAGCAGCTGCTACTACTAATGGTAATACTGCAACATCAACAGAGGCATCTGGCACTACTGATGGTACTACTGTAACAACAACAGAGGCAGCTGTTACTACTGATGGTACTGGTGTGATGACAACAGAAGCAGCTGTTACTACTGAAGGTACTACTGCGACGACAACAGAGGCAGCTGTTAAAATTAGTGGATCGACAACAGAGGTATCTGCTACTAATGATGATACTACTGCAACAACAGAAGCAACTGTTACGACTAGTAGATCTACAACAGAGGGAGCTGCTACCACTGATGGCACTACTATAACGACGATAGAGGAAGCTGTTACGACTGGAAGAATGACAGCAGAGACAGCTGTTACTACTGATGATACTACTGGAACAACAACAGTGGCAGATGTTACTACTGATGGTACTAGTGTACCGACAACAGAAGCAGCTGTCACTACTGATGGCGCTACTGTGACGACAACAGAGGCAGCTACTACCACTTATAGTACTACTGTAGCAACGACTGAGTCAGTTGTCACTACTGATGGTACTACTGTAACGACAACAGAGGCAGCTGTTACGACTAGTATGTCTGCAACAGAGGGAGCTGATACCACTGGTGGTGCTACTGCAACAACAACAGAGGCAGATGGTATTACTACTGTGACGACAACAGAGACAGCTACTACCACTGATAGTACTACTGTAGCAACAACAGAGTCACTTGTCACTACTGATGGCACTGCTGTAACAACAACAGAGACAGCTGTTACGTCTAGTAGGTCTGCAACAGAGGGAGCTGATACCACCGATGGTACTACTATAACGACAACAGAGGCAGTTGTTACAACTAGTAGATCTACAACAGAGGGAGCTGCTTCCACAGATGGCACTACTATGACGACAATAGAGGAAGCTGTTACGACTGATGGGACAATAACAGAAACAGATGTTACTACTGATGGCAATACTGTAACAACAACAGAGACAGCTGTTACCACTGACGGCAATACTGTAACAACAACAGAGGCAGCTGGCACTTCTGATGGTACTGTTGTAACAACAACAGAGACAGCTGTTACTACTGATGGTACCACTGCGACGACAAAAGAGGCAGCTACTACCACAGATGGTACTACTGTAGCAACAACAGAGTCAGTTGTTACTACTGATGGTACTACTGTAACGTCAACAGAGACAGCTGTTACGACTAGTAGGTTTGCAACAGAGGGAGCTGATACCACTGATGGTACTACTATAACGACAACAGAGGCAGCTGTTACGACTGATGGGACGATAACAGAAACAGATGTTACTACTGATGGTACTACTGTAACAACAACAGAGACGGTTGTTACCACTGACGGCAATACAGTAACAACAACAGAGGCAGCTGGTACTTCTGATGGTACTGTTGTAACAACAACAGACACAGCTGTTACTACTGATGGTACTAGTGTGACGACAACAGAAGCAGCCGTTACTGCTGATGGTACTACAGTGAGGACAGCAGAGGCATCTGGTACTACTGATGGTACTACTGTAATAACAACAGAGACAGCTGTCGCTACTGAGGTTACTAGTGTGACGACAACAGAAGCAGCTGTTGCAACTAGTGGGTCAACAACAAATACAGTTGTTACAACTAGTGAATCGACAACAGAAGCATTTGTTACTACAGATGATACCACTGTAACAACAACAGAAGCGGCTGTTACGACTAGCAGATCTATAACAGAGGGGGCTGCTACTACTGATGACACTTCTATAACGACGCTAGAGGAAGCTGCTACGACTGGTATAATGACAACAGAGACAGCTGTTACTACTGATGATACTATTGGAACAACAAAAGAGGCAGCTGTCACCACTGATGGTACTAGTGTAGCGACAACAGATGCAGCTGTCACTACTGATGGCGCTACTGTGACGACAACAGAGGCAGCTACTACCACTGATAGTACTACTGTAGCAACGACTGAGTCAGTTGTCACTACTGATGGTACTACTGTAACGACAACAGACGCAGCTATTACGACTAGTAGGTCTGCAACAGAGGGAGCTGATACCACTGATGGCACTACTATAACGACAACAGAGGCAGCTGTTACGACTGGCGGGACGACAAAAGAGACCGCTGGTACAACTGATGGTACCACTGTAACAACAACAGAGACAGCTTTTACTACTGACGGCACTACTGTAACAGCATCACAGGCAGCTGGTACTTTTGATGGTACTATTGTAACAACAACAGAGACAGCTGTCACTACTGATGGTACTAGTGTGACAACAGAAGCAGTTGTTACTACCCATGGTACTACTGCGACGACATCAGAGGCAACTGGTTCAACGAGTGGGTCGACAACAGAGACAGCTGGTATTACTACTGTGCCGACGACAGAGACAGCTGTTACAATAAGTGGATCGACAGCAGAGGCATCTGTTACCACTGATGATACTACTGTAACGATAACAGAAGCAGCTGTTACTGCTGATGGTACTACTGCCACGACAACAGAGGCAGCTGTTGCAACTAGTGGGTCAACAACAAATACCGTTGTTACAACTAGTGAAGCAACAACAGAAGCATTTGTTACTACAGATGATACCACTGTAACAACAACAGAAGCGGCTGTTACGACTAGTAGATCTACAACAGAGGGAGCTACTACCACTGATGATACTATTACAACGACGATAGAACAAGCTGCCAGGACTGGTAGAATGACAACAGAGGCAGCTGTCACCACTGATGGTACTAGTGTTACAACAACAGAAGCAGCTGTCAGCACTGATGGTGCTACTGTGGCGACAACAGAGGCAGCCACTACCACTGATAGTACTACTGTAGCAACAACAGAGTCAGTCGTCACTACTGATGGCACTGCTGTAACGACAACAGACGCAGCTATTACGACTAGTAGGTCTGCAACAGAGGGAGCTGATACCACTGATGGTACTACTATAACGACAACAGAGGCAGCTGTTACGACTGATGGGACGATAACAGAAACAGATGTTACTACTGATGGTACTACTGTAACAACAACAGAGACGGTTGTTACCACTGACGGCAATACAGTAACAACAACAGAGGCAGCTGGTACTTCTGATGGTACTGTTGTAACAACAACAGACACAGCTGTTACTACTGATGGTACTAGTGTGACGACAACAGAAGCAGCCGTTACTGCTGATGGTACTACAGTGAGGACAGCAGAGGCATCTGGTACTACTGATGGTACTACTGTAATAACAACAGAGACAGCTGTCACTACTGATGGTACTAGTGTAACAACAGAAGCAGCTGTTACTACTGATGGTACTACTGCGACAACAGAGGCGGCTGGTACAACGAGTGGGTCGACAACAGAGACATCTGGTATTACTACTGTGACGACAACAGAGACAGCTGTTACACTTAGTGGATCGACAGCAGTGGCATCTGTTACTACCACTGATGATATTGCTGTAACGACAACAGAAGCAGCTGTTATGACTAGTAGATCTACAACAGAGGGAGCTACTACCACTGATGGTACTACTATAACGACGATAGAGGACGCTGTTACTACTGATGACACCACTGTAACAACAACAGAGGCAGCTGTCACTTCTGATGGTACCAGTGTAACGATAACAAAAGCAGCTGTCACTACTGATGACACTACTGTGACGACAACACAGGCAGCTACTATCACTGATAGTATGACAACATCAGAGTCAGTTGTTCCTACTGATGGTACTACTACAACAACAACAGTGGCAGCTGTTACGACTAGTAGGTCTACATCAGAGGGAGCTGATAATACTGATGGTACTACTGTAACAACAACAGAGACGGCTGTTACTACTGATGGTACTACTGCAACAACAACAGAGACAACCGTCACTGCTGATGGTACTAGTGTAACGACATCAGAAGCAGCTGTTACTACCAATAATAATGTTGTAACAACAACAGAGGCAGCTGTTACTTCTGATGGTACTACTGTAGCAACAACACAACCAGCGGTTGCTACTGATGGTGCTACTGTAACACCAACAGAGGCAGCTGTTAATACTGGTGGTACTAGTATAACGAGGACAGAGGCAGCTGGATCAACTAGTGGTACTGCTGCAACGACTGGAGAGGACGGCTATACCACCTCAGAAGAAAGCAGTAGTACTTTGCCGACTACTACGTCAGATGGAACTGCTCCAGTTGCTGCTACCACAGGTACTTTGGGGATATTTACTAAGTGTTTCAGGGATACCTTTGTTTGGTTGTTACGCCTTTGTTATACATTTATTTATTTTAAATGGCATCACATGTTTAACGTTTCTTGCATCATACCATTTTTATTTATAGTTTTGTATTGTTCAAGAACCATGCCTAGTATTTCAGGAAATATAACGTTGAAATATCGCAATCCTCTGTACGTTTGATAATACATTGGGTAGTTTGATTCTGCTTCTCCAGGAATTCGGTATTCTGCCCTCTGTAGCTCAGTAGTGATAGCACTGGTCTCTGACCCACCCATTAGTGAGAACCCGGGTTCGAGTCGCTCCGGCGCTCGCTATTTGCTACTTTGGAAAGTCTGGAGTCTGTGGCAGCGGCAGCATTCAAGTTCAGATGACGTAGGTGAGCGGGACGGGCTATGTCCAGGGATGTTCGGCACGTTAAACTTCCGTCACTAAATACTGCTATCTACCCGGATTGCCCGACCGGATGTTAGGGGTCAGGACCCTGCGCAACAAAGTCTGCTTAGTGCAGCTTCCGATCTTGCAAGTCCGTCCATTCAAAAGGTTAGGCATACATTTATCATACAGAATGTCTGACTTAAATACAAGGAAGAACGTTGTGGCTATTCGGCATAATGGAACTATCAATTTCATTCGAATGAAGTTTCTCTTCAAATGACTTACATTCATTTTTAGTTTGGAAATGTTTTCAGCAAGAACCGTACCATGCTCGTCCATTAACGATGTCGAAATGACTTGTTTAGTAAGCTAGTCCTCTCCGTGGATCTTCTTATCAAAGCACTTTATGAAGTTTGATATGATACATTTAACTTGTCTTGCAGTTTGAATAGCAACCTTAACGTGCGTAGGAGGGAGGGAGGGGGGGGGGGCGAAATCCACCCCCGGTATTTCGAGCATAACGAAAGAACGGTCGACGCTGTGATTGAACTTCACACATTGTGTAAAGCCTTGACATTGGGTCACCTCAGGTCAGGTCACCAGGTCAGGTCAAATTACAAACGTGTGAAATGGCCACTTCACAAGTTTGCGGTTACGCCATAGCCAGAGTTTTTAGCAGATCAGTTTCGAATTTTCAGAATTTGTTTTAAGCCCAGGCGCTATATCTTGTATATCTCGTTTTTATATCGGTGACCTGAGGTCAGTGGTCCGGTGACAAGGACCCGTAATTCTCAGACCTCCTCCACGGTGCGTGTCAAGCTGGAGCCCTAAGAAGTGGAGAGTTTGATTAAGTTTGATTTTGATTTGAGGACAAGTTTGATGGCGAAATTGAGCCTTATTTGGCCATCACGATCTCACCTTCTGTGAGAAATAATACACTATCACATATACACAACACCAAGTCCGGGTTGTGTCCGATTGCGCAATTGACTCAAGTTACTCCTGTTTAGTGGGCAGCTCCTCACAGCTGATAAGGAAGGAATGCGAGTGGTCTGGATCGGGTCAGTGAAGACGCAAAATTTACCATAGACGAGATTTGAAGACCAATGGCTTTTGTTACACAAATCTAGCACCTCTTAACGGCCGCGCTCGGCGCTCTACTGGCACCGTGCCCGGGCTGCAAGGGGCTACGCACAACGTGGTGATAACGTGAGTCAATTACGTCATGGAACACAAGTCTGCACCAAATCTAGGTATACATAAAAAACTATTAAATCTTCAATGTTAGAGTTTCAGCAACTGCGGTCAAAACCAAGTTCTGGATTGCAAGATCTGAGAAGTACGAAAGTTCCGTTTGCGACCATTGAGTCTAGCATGACAAAATAAACGGCTGCGGAAGCACAGAAGACGAAAAACTTCTTACAATGAAGTCGACCGCACACTAGCCGTTCAGTCCGCAATATTTCCACAACTCAAACAGAGATATCGTCTGTGTGACGGCAAAATACGCAAATCGTGCATCTGAACGCAGTGAATATAGTCGGAAGTTGCGGTACGACAGCGTGATGATACCATTTTGAGAATGGGTTAAATCGCCGTCATGTAGCGCGAGAAAATCCCGTAGATATCGTGGTGAAACGGCCCAGTGTGCGCCCTACTAAACTTGGAAGTTCAATATCAGTTGCGATACCACAGCTTTATCCTATTTATTCTGGCGGCGTTGTGAATTGAACACGGTATTATGTAACGTAGGATATCATGTGTGTAATACCTAACATAAACATAAATGTTGCATGTGTTTTCCACCATTTATTCTTTATAATATTGTGAAAGATCGACACTAATTGGGTGGTTATATTTTACCTCAAAACTACGTACTTTCATTATATGAAGACAAAACAGGTTTTTTACAGCCAAGTGCCATAACCATCACGCCATAGTGTGAAACAAGTGGTAAGCATTCCATTGCACTTTTACAATATTTGTATGTGTGCATGCCAATGCGAATGCCCAACACTTTTTGACAAGCATGAAGTTATTTCCTAATAGTAATAGCATGCGGAGACGCTTAGGTGCGTGCGTGATAATGCTTTACATATTGTGCACATTCATAAACCCTTATTACATATTACTGATTGGCACTAACAGCAAGTCTAAATGTACATACATACCTCACCGGTTTATTTGAACAATAATGCTGATGGTATATTCAGTTTGCTTTTGTATTGAACTGTCTCTTTTCAAATCTTGAAACATGATATGATCAACTGAACATTTCACATCCACCACAAGTAATGGTTGATTTGAAAAAAATAATGATCTTCAGGTTCAGGTAACAATAAATGACATATGAATGACAATCACTGACATGCTTAAATACATAATTTACAATATGATTCATCACACCAATGATATACTTCAGCATTGACAAACAGGACCATATTTCAAATGCTGTGGTAACAGTTCATTTTAAAGCTAATTTCCATGTTTATTTCCCCACAGGCGAATATGCAGCAACATCAGAATCAACAACCACTCAACCAACAATCGACGAAACTGATACCACCATCGCAACGACAAATGGACCAGCTACAACTGATACCACTACTGCCTTAACCACTGCAGCTGCTACTGCTGTTACCACTGCAGCTACTACTGCAGTTACCCCTGCAGCTACTACTGCAGTTACCACTGCAGATACCACTGCAGCTACCACTGCAGCTACCACTAAACAAGTTGCAACGGATGCCACTTCTGCTGCCACCACTGGACAAGATATAACTGATGTCAGCACTGCTGCCACGACTAGACCAGTTACGACTGATGCCACCACTGTGTCTACCACTGGATCAGTTACAACTGATACCACAACTGCAGCTACCAATGGACCAGTTACGACTGATGCCACCACTGTGTCTACCACTGGACCAGTTACAACTGATGCCACAACTGCATCTACCACTGGACCAGTTACAACTGATGCCACAACTGTGTCTACCACTGGATCAGTTACAACTGATACCACAACTGCATCTACCAATGGACCAGTTACGGCTGATGCCACCACTGTGTCTACCACTGGATCAGTTACAACTGATGCCACAACTGCATCTACCACTGGACCAGTTACGACTGATACCACCACTGCAGGCACTAGTGGACTAATTACAATTAGTGCCACTAATGCAGCTACCACTGCAGCTACCAATGAGGCTACCACTGCAGCTACCACTGAAGCTACCACTGCAGCCACCACTGCAGCTACCACTGCAACTGCCACTGCAGCTACCACTGCAGCTACCACTGCAGCTACCACTGTAGCTACCACTGCAACTGCCACTGCAGCTACCACTGCAACTAACACTGCAGCTACCACTACGTCTACCACTATAGCTTCCACTGCAGCTACCACTGCAACTACCACTGCAGCTACCACTACAGCTAGCACTGCGACTGATACTGCAGCTACCACTGCAGGCACCACTGCAGCTTCCACTGCAGCCACTACTGTAGCTACCACTGAGACTACTGCAGCAGCTACCACCGCAGCTACCACTGCAGCTACCACTGCAGCTACCACTGCAGCTACCACTGCAGCTACCACTGCAGCAACCGCTGCAGCAACCGCTGCAGCAACCGCTGCAGCAACCTCTGCAGCTACCACTATGGTTACCACTGCAACTACCACTGCAGCTACAACAACAGCTACCACTGCAGCTACCACTACAGCTACTACTACAGCTACCACTGAAGCTACCACTAAACAAGTTACAACTGATGCCACTACTGCTGCTACCACTGCACAAGATACAACTAATGCCAGCACCGCTGCCACGACTAGACCAGTTACAACTGATGGCACCACTGCAGCTATCACTGGATCAGTTACAACTGAGGCTACTAATGCAGCCACTAGTGGAACAATTGCAACTGATGGCGCTTCTACAATTTCCACTGAACAAGTTACGACTGATGCCACCACTGCAGGCACTAGTGAACTAATTACAATTAGTGCCACCACTGTAGCCATCACTGCAGCTACCACTGCAGCTACCACTGATGTTACCACTGCAGCTACCCCTGCAGCAACCACTGCAACTACCGCTGTGACTACAACTGCAGCTACCACTGCAGTTACCACTACAGCTACCACTGCAGGTACCACATCTGCTACTACTGCACTTACTTCTGAAGCTACTACTGTAGCTATCACTGCAGCTACCACTGCAGCTACCACTGCATCTACCACTGCAGCTACCACTGCAGCTACCACTGCAGCTACAACTGAAGAAGTTACAAATGATTACACTACTTCAGCTACCACTGGACAAGTTACGACTGATGCCACTACTACCGCTTCCCCTGGACCAGGTACAACAGATGTCAATACTTCTGGTACTAGTGGACTAATTACAACTGGTGCCACTACTGCAGCTACCACTGCAGCTACCACTGAGGCTACCACTGCAGCTACCACTGCAGCTACCACTGCAGCTACCACTGCAGCTACCACTGTAGCTACCACTGCAGCTACCACTGCAGCTACCACTTCGACTACTACTGCAGCTACTACTGAGGTCACCACTGCAGCTACTACTGCAGCAACCACTGCAACTACCGATGCGACTACAACTGCAGCTACCACTGCAGCTACCACTGCAGCTACCACTGCAGCTACCACTGCAGCTACCACTGCAGCTACCACTGCAGCTA
>JARFNZ010091059.1:1688-21782 GCA_031763405.1 Balanus nubilus | reverse complement strand
TGTTTGTGTGTGTGTGTGGGGGGGGGGGGGAAGGACAACTTCTATGGCTCCCCTTGGCTCTTCCTGGCTCCTCTTGGCTCACCCAAAGGAGAGACAGGCGCGAGAGATGTGTTCTTTGGGAGGTCGGACCCACGTTAAAGTTGTCATCGTTTTTGTATACTTCTAATGCAGGAAAAGTGATATAGTGATATTATTCCAGCGTTCCCTTTATGAAAGCTGCTAAGTTTGTCTTCAGGGAATAAGTTTTGATTTTTGGTTCAATTATTTGTGTGTGTGTGTGTGTGTGTGGTGGGGGGGGGGGGGGGAAAGGGGAGGGCAGTTTATTTGGTTCCCCTGGCTTCTCTTGGCTTCTCTTGGCTTCTCTTGGCTCACCTAAAGGAGAGGCAGATGAGAGAGAGGTGTTCTTTGGGAGGTCGGACCCCGCTGTGACCGGAGAGTGTTGGCGGACGGGACGGAACGAGATTCGTCGTGCCCATATTTGGACTGCCCTGGGGTGATTGATGGCCTCGCTAAAGCGATGGAAGGGGCCAGTAGACGTAATAGTCGGACATTTTCTTGTGGCTGTTCTCGTGTTAGCTGTTTTTGGGTCTGCAAAGGCAGAGTTGTCATGATAGACTTCAAGAAGTGCGGCGAATTTTCTCTGTCAAGATGACATCATGTTTCATTTTTGTGTTTGTCTTATTCGGGTCAATGTTCAACATGTGTTCATATCTTGTCTTTTACGAGCAGTGGACATGAGTTGTCTTATATAAGTTGAAGCCATGCAACTACTTCCACTAGGGTTAAAAGTCTCCCGAAGATAGCGACCGACATTAACACATCACTGACGTTCCCTATCCCTTGTTGCGGTTAGCCTCGGTTAGGATAACTGTGCACAAATCTTGAGCAAATCTCATGAAACAAATCGTTTGTCACCGTATTCGGTTGATGCGATCTTGCTCGCCCTTTCTCCTTTCTAACACCACCCCGCCCTTGTTTCAGATACTTCCGACCTTGCTGAGCGCCTCGCCTCTGAAGGTACGTGAGGGCAACTCCGCCGCCGCCCTGTCCTCGCTCTCCTCTCTCCTGCTCCTGCCTCTGTCCCGGTGTGTGTGCGTGTGTGTGTACCGCTTTGCCAGTAACCGCCGGCCGCCGGCTGCCGCTGCTGCTAGTACCAGTGCTGCCATCTGGATCAGGCAGGCGTCGCTGACTGCATGAGACATTTTATCAGCCTCTCTGATTCTGAAGTCCTTCCATGAAGCCCACTGTTTTCCTTTGGTCCTTTTTATTGTGTCCTTAGCCCGTATCCTGGCAATACACTTGACTAGTATTTATAAAAAACAATAGCTGTCATTGCCTCGAATGCTCTATGACTCTACACACCTTAAAAGTGTACGTGACAGATTCCCTGAAAGTTGACAGCCAGACCTAGTCAGATGAAGTCTGATGATCCCAGTCATTTTGTAATCGCATTGAAGCAATGCTATTTATCCCCAGCAATCTGCGGCCGATGAATACTCCTAAAACGCTCCTAGGGCTTCCAGTGAAACGGATATCGTCTTGGTGCCCTGCTCCCCACAGTGAAGCAAAATTTATCAATGCCCTACAAGTGTTGCACCCTTTTATGGGACAGGCCTGGACGGGGTAATCTACACCTGTTGTGACTAGCAGCTGTCGTATAAACCCTGTATGACACAGGCCCGGGCGGGTCAGCCATGCGGTTTGCTGAGCGAGCCTTACGGCGCCGCCATCACGTAGAACCCCTGTATGACACGGGCCCGGGCGGATCAGCCATGCGGTTTGCTGAGCGAGCCTTACGGCGCCGCCATCACGTAGAACCCCTGTATGTCACGGGCCCGGGCAGGTCAGCCATGCTGGTGATGAGTGAGCATTTCAGCGTCGGTGTCGGGTGTCCAGAATTCCCGGTGTAGCCGGAGTCCGGGTGCCGAGGTCTGTGTGTCTGTGTGTCTGTGTGTCTGTGTGTCTGTGTGTCTGTGTCTGTCCGGAGTGGGGTGGGTTACAGGTGCAGGAGGGGTCAGTGTTCTGCTGAGGGTAGCGGTGGGAGGAGGAGATTGGTTGGTGCTGCCGTGGTGCTCCTGTGTGCTCCTGTGTGTGCTCCGGGTGGTTCTGAGTGTTCCTGCCAGATGGGTGGTGTTCTGTGCTCCGTGGTTGGTTGGCTCTCGGGATCTGTGGCCCAAAGAATCGGTGCATTACTGTTTAAGACTTGGTCTTTCTAAGGATCCATTTATTTTTGTACTTTTATATATGCAATTGGTTGCAATTGGTGCAATTGGCACATGGAGAGGAAAAGGAAGTAAGCGCAATTCATAATATAGTCAAGTGCTCAGAGTTACCAGCAAATTTGGGCTGCCCTCACTTTTTTCCTCACATCCAAGAGTCAAAATACAAGTGACGTCTTGTCTAGAAAGGAATCTGGCTAAAATAATTTTGTTAGTGAGCGAAGTTCATTGCATTGTTTTTTTCAGGGGCTCACAAGCTTTCAGACTTGTTCTAAAGCTGAACTTGTCCCATTCCGAGTCTTGCGATCAGAGGCAACCAATCCATAGCAAGGCTATTCCGGTCCAACGATTAATGTTCTAGCGCTTCCTAAGAGCATAACGAAGGTCAAGTCTCGTCATCCAGACGAAGGTCATACCTAGTCACCCAGTTCCCAACATGGCGCGCGTCCCCTCAGAGAAACCCTGGTGATGGGCCCTGTACTTCCTGGGGCGTAGGCGGGAGCGACGCGTCCTGGGCTCGCGCCTGACGGGAGCTGGCGCAGCTTAACAAGCTTAGCGGGTCGATGGAGGGAAGCCATGTGGTGCTGCTGGCGGGACAGGGCGTCGGACAGTCCCCGGCGAGGGCCAGTGTCGCAGGAGGGCTGCTCCGTCTCCGCTGAGGCTCTCAGTCAGTCTGTCTGTTGAGAGAGGCTCCCAGTCAAGTCTGTCTGTTGAGAGGGGAGCCAGTCTCTCTCTCTCTCTCTCTGTGGAGTTGACAGCTAATAGTGGACAGTGGACGGCTGATTGTGGACGGTGGCTGTGGACGGTGACCGGTAAGACGCACATGTGTGCGGTGGTGTCTGGTGGTGCGCCCGGGCGGGGTGTGGGTAAAGGCGTCTTGTCTGTGTTCTGGGACGGGGGAGAGTTGTTTGTTGCAGGAGGTCCGGGTAGGGACGAGGGACAGGATGTTGTGGGGGAAGTGGGAGCGGGTACCGGTGCCCGTTGGCTGCTCTGGCCTTGGGAAAGACGTGTTTTGTTTAGGTAGTCCTGCTCGTTCGTCTCCCCAAGCTGAATATTTTCAGTTGTTGAATGTGTATTTGTGCCTGGGTTTATTTGATTTTCTATGACCAGTCGTGGTGCTGCATTCTATGAAATTTGGTGGTATATTCACAAGTCGAGGACTTTGATCTATTGCTATTCATGAGCCATAAACACAAGACTCTGTTATGCCCACAAACTCTCATAAGACATTTCAAAATGAGTTTGACTCATAAGACTCATAAGTCTTCATTTTCACAAATGGTATCAACTCATTTCCTTCAACCTCCCACCTCAGCAATTACGCCCTCCTCAACCTCAACCCACAACTCAACCCAGAAATTCGACGTCATCCAGTCAGCGACGGACGTCCAGGGCGGCCGGCGGTCGGCGCCTCGCTCGTCCCCGGACTCTGTTGTTTCAAACTGCATGTCGACGTAAAGCTTCCACTAACCAACGATCCTCCATGATTGGTGCTCGCGCAGTGTACTGTCCGCGTCCTGTGCTGCCGGGCGCCGCCAAATTTGAGAGCCTCTGCTGGTCGCGACCTGGGCAGATCCACGCGGTGATGTCGGCGCTTGGGGCGTCCGCTCCCTGCACTTTTGATGTTCATCGCTTGAGAAGCTGGCGCCCGAAATTCGTGTGCAGAATACGTGTGAATGAGGATGCATTATTGTACATTGGTGTAATTATATTTTGGTTACGGATGCGGTGTTTTGGAAAATGCACAAAAGGCTAGGTGTTACGGTGGTATTGCGATGTCAAAACATGACATTGAATGTTTTAGCCATCTACGTTGCAAATTTTGCCTTGATCCTTTTTTCGACTCTAATTTAGAAGTTAATTCTTTAAAAAAATTCCTTTCTATGCCTAACATTTTGTGAACAAAATTACGTTACTATATTCTTCAGTACATTTGGTACTTCCGAAGAAATCATTTTTGAGCTCCCCTTCGTCATTTGCCCTTGACAAGAAGCTGGCGACGCCCGAAGGAAGCCTTAGCCAGCCCACCGCTGCGCCTGGCTACACGCTGCCTGTCTGTGTTCCATAAGCGCCGCGCTGCGCCAGCTTCGCCTCACGCGCTGTGTGCTGCGCCAGCCTCGCCGCCGTGTCGCCGCCGCGTCCGTCCGATCGCGCTGCGTGGGACTGTCCAGGTCTCGATCGGCTAGCTCCGTCAGTTCGGCCCGCATCTCTGCCACCCTCTGTCTTGGGGAGCGTCTTGATCGCTCTCTGGCTAGATTGGAGTGTGTTTAGAGTTGTCCCTCGATTCATGGACCTTGCTGGGTCTCTCGGGCCTTACCGGCCGTTCCGGGCTGTGATGGTGCGCCGTAGCACTGATCCGCGGGGGTTTGTTCACTCTGAGCGCTAATCAATGGCCGGTTGGTACCGTCGAACGCAAACACTGGCATGCGGACCGTTAACGTTTTCACCATGCACGAGGCATCTGCTCTGGCTGGTTAACTGCCCTGGCGATTGGCTAGACGCCGGTTGGTCCGTTTACTTTGGCCGTATGCCGATTGGTCCGTTTAAACCGGTTGCCATGGTGATATTGCCATCAAACTTCCTGGCCGGCCGTGCCTGTAACGCCCATCTGATGAAATTCGGTAACACCAGTCAGAAATTTGAGAAATAGCCATTTGCACGTGGGATTGCCGATCTGGTGCCTGCCGGATAAATGTTGCCCAATTTCATCAGCCTCGATGTTGTGGTGAAGTGGTCTCTCTTGTCTCAAAGTTTGGCATTTTCGATCTATCCGGCCCTATGACGCCGCCTGTTTTGAGACGAGAACAGCCCACGTGGGTGTGCGTGTGAATGCTACTACCTTCCCCGTTTCCAGTACTCAAATAACATAGCACCGATGACGCTTCCCTGAAACATTCTCATGCAATTACCATTTTACCTGCTTCACTTATAACGAATTTTCGTAAGACATTTGGGAAATCACTTGTGAACATCGGAAAAAGTATACTTTATTTTATGATAGAAACACTTCATAATTAAATGCACCTAACAGTGCAACTTAAGAAACACTATTAATCAAAACACTTATCAACCTCCACTAACAAAACCGCCAGCGTTTTATTCATCCACCCTGAACGAGTTCAGACGTTGCTGTGAGGTTTCTGAAGAGTGTGGCGTCTTTTTACCGAAGGCGCAACTCATCTGGGAATCTCATTGTCTGCCCGAGCTGTTCTTGGCGGAAGAAAACAAGACGCTTGCCGTGTGGTCTTTGGTGGACGTCTTCGCTCTCACACTTGCTACGTGTGTTTTCACTAACCGTTCACATAGTACAATTGGTCGACCGTGCTCGTTCTATGCACGACTCGGACCGTTACATCCACAGTGCAACTCTTCTCATAGATTCATCAGATCAGAACTCGCCAAGATGTTATTTGAGTACTTGATCTCCGTGCAAAGCTGGCCTCTCTCCTTTATCTGTTGAGTTGAAGGTAAGTGCGTTGCCGGTCGGTTTGGTTGGTCCTCTGCGGTTGGTCCGGTTGGTTTGGTTGGTTCTCGGGCGTTTCTTTAGTTGAACCGCGCTTTCCTGGCGAAGTCATCGACCGGTAGTCACTTCATCAACGTCTTCATCGGGAAAGTCAAAAGTGGCTCACGAAACTGAAGAGGCTTCACTCCACCCAACTGGGAACATCCGAAAGAGCAACCTCGGGTATCCTTTCACCAAGAGGCCGACTAACCCACGGCTGACTGGACCTGAAATGGGCGGTCCAGCCAGCCCGAGATTGCCGTCGGCGCAAACCTTCCTGCTTTGTTCAGTTGAAGTCACTCTCAGTCTCCCTCCGCGAGCGTACCGGAGGACGGGGCGGCGCTGGCGCGACTCGGGGAGGGGCGGCCGGGCAAACGGCGGCCGACCACGAACGACCTCCGGGGGCCTAACGAAACCAGCTTGGGGCGGGGAGCCTCAGGGTGCTGGGCCCGGGCCTGACCGGGCCGCCGGGTCGCTCGTCTCTAACCAACTGCATCCCAGCGCAACATCATTAACCAGCTACTACTGTAAAGCAAATGATAAAGTGTCCACGTCCATATAACACTGCGCGCCATAGCAAGTCGGTGTCAGTCTCTAGTGCCAGGCAGAGGACTCGTCCGCGCGCCTTCACCTGTTGGTTCTGTTTGCTTGTCTGATTCCACCTAGCCTGTTTGGTTTGACCGGAGTCCTGGACCGTCCGGATCCACGCTAACGTTTGCCTTTGATTTTGCGTTCATGTTTTGTTCTGCTACGTATTACCGTCGCCAGCCTCTGCTCCTTGTCCCTAACTGTAGCACATGAGAGGGAGAGAGAGAGAGAGAGAGAGAGAGAAAGTCCAGGAAATCTGATGGCAAAAAACCGGAGCAGAACTCAAAATCTTCCCAGGTCACTGACCGGTCATCATGACGTCACACCGCAGACGCGCGTGTGACGTCATCGTGTCAGATAGTGCCAGCGCCTGCGGCTGCTAACCGTGTGTGTGTCTCTTTTCCCGTGGCGGCATCAGGACCGCACAAGGTCATGCAGGTCAGACCGGGGCTGATGGAGGCGGAGGGGTCGCTGCCGAGCGCCGAAGCAAGTCCCCGCGGCCGGCCGCGCGGCCCGGCCGATGTAGACACGGATAGAGACGTGGTGGCCGCCACCGCGGCGCCGCCCACTGTCGACCGATCGCGCATGACTGTCGAGACGTCGGTAGTGGACTCTGTTGTCACTTCAACGCGCGAGACTGTCGCATCCACGCGCGAGACTGTAGTCATGTCATCGTACGAGGAGTCTGTCGTCCGACAGGCGCCTGTGACTGTAGCGACGACACCCCTTGTCAGCCCTACTAGCCGGGCTTCCACTGTAGCGGACGCGTCCCCTGTCGAGCTTTCTGTTAGTCATGACGTCGCCAGCGCGGCGCCCTCTCTTGTTGACTCTGTTTGTCGAGCTTCCGATGCGAGCGCGCGTGTGCCCACCTCCGAGTCCCATCCTGAGCGCCCATCCAGCCTTCGTTCCGAGTCCTCTGCGAAAGCGCCACGCAAGGGCCGCTGGCCTGCGGACGAGACGGTGGCCTCGCGCTCCGACAGCCTCGCCGGTCTGGTAACGCCCGACACAGGCATCATCAGCGACTTCCAGCACCGGCCGACCGACGGCTCCATTTCGCGAGACGAGGATGAGCCGTCGGCGGGCGGAGAGCGAGAGCTGACGGCGTCCGACGCGAGTCCGATCCACACGGAGGCGGTCAGCGTCGGACTGTCGCCGCTCGAGCTGCCGTACGAGCCGCCTGCCGAGGCAGACGTCGACGCGGAGACGCTTGTCTGTGATGTGACCCATTCAGGGACGAGTCCCATGCGCTGGGAGTCCTTCGACGTGGGCACGGAAACGGACGACATCTCGGTGGCCGATGTGGCTTCGAGTCCGGTGCGCCGCGGGTTCTTCGAGGTAGATTTCGGAACTCAGAGGCCGGAGCGCGAGGACCACACAACTAGTCCGCTACTAGACGAACTTTGGGACGATGACGGCATGCGTATGGATGATGAAGAGATAGAGGGGTTGGCAAAGGTAGGGGAACATAAGATTCAGGGAGATATTAGGGAAGAGGGAGATTCCAAGGGAAGAGAGGAAGATTCCGAGGTAGGGCAAATACAGAGGTTAACGGGGGATTACGGGGTTGGTGAGACAAGTGATAAGGGCTTCAGGCAGCGTGATATTTTAGATGATAGTGTAGCTTTTCCTGTTCAAGTCGAGGTAAAATCTCGGTTCCATGAGATAAGCGCTCAGCGCGTTCCCCTTCAAGGCAGCGATACTGTGATAGGAAAGCTTGTGCGGAAGGACGGAGACCAGGTCTTGTCCGACCATGAGCTGCCTGACGATGTTCCGGAAATATCCTCCGACAAAACGACGAGCGAGCCGACGAGCGAGCTGGTGAGCCAGACAGCTCGCGACGAGGCTCGCGACGAGGTGGCGAGCGAGACGACTCGAGCCGAGTACGTGGTGGTGGGCGACGACAAACGAACCGACGACCAGGTGGGTCCCGACGCCGGCATTCAGGCGCCGGTGGAGGACGAGGGCGTGTGTGTGGAGAAGCGACTAACCCCTGGCGATGTGGATGACGAGTGGCTGGCGGACGAGCGGTATCACTTGGAGAGTGCCGAACTCCGGGAGTTCGTCATGGGCAAGGGCACCGAGGTGCCAGAGTTCCTGGCGGAGGCGCTGGCGAGCGATTCAGAGGAGAAGGTTGATGAGATAGGGGAGGTAGAGCACCGAAGCTACGCTTCGGAAGATCTAGAGGAAGATTACGAGGAGTCCAAGCCAGTTCTTGTGGAGAAGGAACTGGATAGCGTCGCTCCAATCACTGTGAGTGCACCCACTGTAATAGAATATGAAGATAAAACCAAAACAATAGCTTCCATGAAGCAGGACTATGATAATGTTCCGAGCACAGTGTTGCACGTGACGACTGAGGTGAACGTATTGAGCGAAGCTCCGAAGGTGGCCCCGGAAGTGGACACTGTTGATCTCCGCGTATCTGACGGTCAGCGGCGAGTCAGTGAGCTCGCCCTGCAGGAGGAGATTGAGAGTGTTATCGATGCCATGGCCGAGGTCGAAAAACACAAACATGAGTACATTTATGTGACGCAAGGGGAACGGGCCAAAAGTCCAGAACAACCGAGGAGGCCTGGCAAAGAAGCTGATGTCAAAGAAATTATCGATGTCGCGGACTTGCAGCCGATAGCACTTGTCGAGGAGGGAGAGGTGAAAGAGGAAATTCGAGTGACGGTGGCCGAAAGAGTCGCCCAGGTTATGGAGGCGGGTCAAGGACGTCAGGTCCCTGAACTAGATGACTTCAAAGCTGTCGATTTGAGTGGAGTCCCTGACGCAACTAAAGGCGAGGATACACTGGCCGAATTCCTTTCACAGATCGTTGACGAAAAACCCACAGAGGTGGTAGAAAAATCTGTTGAGAAACCTACAGATGTTCCCGAATATTATGATGTCAGTGAGATCATAGAAACCGCTGACAAGTCTACAGAAAGTACCGAGGTCATTGAGATCAGTAAGACGACGGAGGCTCCTGATAGACTCTTTGATGTAACCGAGTTCACCGAGCTCCTCGATGCCTCTAAGAAACCTGTTACAGAGGTCTCAGAAGAGCGGGAGGCTCCTGAAAAGACAACTGACGTTTATGAGTTAGCTGGTTTCCCAGAAACTGCTGGAAAGATTGCTGAGGTTGCCGAACTGTCCAAAGTTCCCGAAAAGATTTCCGAGGTGACGGTAGTTGCTAAGGTTGATTTGTTTCCTGGGACCCCCGAAACGGTAATCGAGGACAACTTCCTGCTTCCACAAGTTCCGGAAGGGCTTACTGAGACTACCAAAATGACTGAATTTCCAGGCGTTTACGAAAAATCTCTGGTTCCGGAGACCGTTGAAGTCGCAGAGACTACTGAGAAACCTGAAGTTTCTGGTCCCATTCATGTACCAGATGCTGCTGAAAAACCTTATGACGTCGTCACTGAGGTAATTGGGGTCTTCGACGAGTCGCTCGAGGTTCCCGATGTCCCTCGTGTGGCAAAGGCTCCTGAACAACCATTCGATGTCATTGAGGTTTCAGGCGCCCCTGAAACGCCTACTGAGGTCGCCGGGGTAACTGCAGCCCCAGCCCTTGCTGAAAAGCCTTTCGATGTCGTCCAGTCTAGTGAGACTGATGTTACAGAGGTCACAGAAACTCATGAGGAACCTGGTAGGGTTACTCAAGTGACTGTGGTGTCTGAGGTCATTGAGATCATAGACACTTCCGAGGAGCCTTCAAAGATAAGTGAGATTACAGAGGTTACAGAAACGTCGGAGAAGCCCCCCATGGTTGCCGACATTACTGAAATCAGCGACGTCGCTAGGACTCCTGAACAACCTTCCGAGTTCATAGAGACTGCGGATGTTGCAAGGACGGCTAAAGATCCTTCCAAGGTAACCGAATTATCTGTGGTGTCGGAGGTGATCGAAGTTACAGAGGCTCTTAGAGAGCCTTCAGAGGTCCCTCGAGTCAGCGGAGCGCCAGAGACGGCCGAGAAGTCTTCTGAGGTTACTGAGTTTGTGGAGGTTGAAGAAGGTGTTAAGGAGCCTTCCAAGGCCGATGAGGTCGCTTCGGTTTCTCAGGTGACCGAGGCTGCTGAAACTCCGGAGGAGCTTCCTAAGATCACAGAAGCTGCCGAGGTACCAGAGACAACCGGAAAGCCTTCCGAGGTCACCATGGTAACTGAGTTCATGAAAACTCCCGAGGAGCCTTCCAAGGTTTCTGAGATTACTGTTACCTCCGAGGTAATCGACATATCTGAGCCTTCCGTGCAGCCTTCTAAGATCATGGAGGTTGCAGAAGTGCTGGAAACAACTGAAAAACCTTTCGATGTTACCGAGGTCACTGAGGTGAAACAGATTCCCCAGGAGCCTTCCAAAGCTGTCGATCTCACTGGCATTCCAGAGACTCACGAGAAACCTTCCGAGGTTACCGATGTCACTGTGGTCACCGAAGTGTCTGAGGTTACAGAGACTGCTGTGGAGCTTTCTGAGGCTACCGAACTTAAAATCCCAGTGACAGCTGATAAACCCTCCGAGGTTACCGAGACTGCAAAGCTCACTGAAGTACCACAGACCGAAGAGCAGCCCCCCGAGGTTTCAGAGGTCAGCGAGGCCAAAAAGATTCCCAAGGAGCCTTCCATGGTCTTCGAGGGTATCGAAATTCCAGAAATGACAGAGACGCCCTCCGATGTTTCCGAGGTTACCGACAAAGCCGAAATCACAGAGGCTGCTGAGGAGCCATTAGCTGTTACTGTGGTTTCTGAGATTATCGAAATGCTGGGAACGCCCGAGGAGCCTTCAGACCTTACGAAGGTCATCAGTGTTACCGAGGTCATAGACACTACCGAGATTGAACGAATTTCTGAGGAACTGTCCAAGGTGACAGAAGCTGCCGATCAGACCGACATTAAAGAGAGCACTGACAACACTGCTAGGGTTCCCGAAACTGCCATGATCCCAGAGGTAGCCGAGGAGCCTACAGAGGTAACCGCAATTGCCATGGTAACTGAGGCTCCAGTGATTCCTGAGGAGGTTTCCAAGGTTACTGAGGTTACTGTAGTCACACAGATAATAGAGGACACGGAGGCTCCCGAGGAACGTATAGTCACCGAGGTCACAAGAGATAGCGAAGTAACCGGTACCACCGGGAAGCCTTCTGAGGTCGCGTTGGTCTCTCAGGTTAAAGACATTTCCGATGAACCTTTCAAGGTTGTCGAAACTACCGTCGTGTCTAAAGTGCTTGACATCACTGATACTTCTGAGGAGGCTTCGGTGATCATCGCGATGTCCGAAATGCCTCGGATGACTGAGAGGCCTTCCGATGTTACTGAGGTGGCTGAAGCGGCTGAAGTCACGGATACGGCTGAAAAGCCAACTGAAGTTACCGATGTTACTGAGGTGACAGAAGTTCCAGAGATGGTTCGAAAGCTATCCGAGGTTACCGAAACTGCTGAGGTGACTGAAGTTCCTGTCATCGCTGAGAAGCCATCTGAAGTTACCGAGTTTATTGAGGTGATTGGAGTTGCGGAGACGGTTGAGAAGCTATCCGAGGTGACTGAGGTTACCGATGTGACGAAAGTTCTGGAGCAAACTGAGAAGCTGTCCGAGGTGACTGAAGTTCCTAAAGTGCATGAAAAGCCATCAGAGACTGCTGAAGTGTCCGAGCTGACTCAAGTTCCAGCAACGGCTGAGAAACCAAGCGAGGTTACCGAGGTTGCTAAGGTGACTGAAGCACTACAGTTGAGTGAGAAACCATCTGAAGTTACCGAGTTTACTGAGATGACGGAAAAACTTTTTGACGTGATTGGAGTTACAGAGGCGGCTGATAAGCCATCCAGGGTTACCAAGGTTACTGAGATTACTGAACTTCAAGTGACTGAGAAGCCATGCGAGGCTGCTAAGGTGACCGAAGTTCCTGAGACGGCTGAGAAACCACACGAGGTCATTGAGGTGACTGAGCTGAAGGAGAAGGGTTCTGAGGTACCCGAAGTTCCCGAGACAGCTGTAAAAACATCCGAGGTCCTTCAGGTGACTGAGCAACTTACCGAGGTGACTGAAATTACTGAGATTACTGAAGTTTCAGAACTGGCTGAAACGCCATTCGGGGTTACCGTGGCTTCTGATGTAACAGATAAACTTCCTGATGTGACGGAACTTCCTGAGGCGGCTGAGAAGCCCACTGAGGATACCGAGGTTCCTGAGGTGACTGAAGCTCCAGATATGGCTGAGAAGCCGCGCGAGGTTGCTGAGGTACCCGAAGTTCTTGAGACAGCCGAAAAACCAACCGAGGTCATTGAGGTGACAAAGGAACTTACCGAGGTAACTGAAGTTACAGAAATGCCTCAAAAGCCATCCGAGGTAACTGAGATTACCGAGGTGACTGAAGTTTCAGTGCTGGCTGAGAAGCCGTCCGAGTTGACTGAGGTTACCGAGGTGACTGAAGCTCCTAAAGTGGATGAAAGACCATCAGAAGGAGCTGAAGTGTCCGAGGTAACGAAAGTTCCAGAAACGGCTGAGAAGCCATTCGAGGTTACCGTGGTTTCTGAAGTGACAGATAAACTTCCTAAGGTGACTGAAGTTCCTGAAACGGCTGATAAACCATTGGGGGTTACCGAGGTGACCGAAGTTACGGAGGAGGCTGGGAAGCCCCCTGAGGTTATCGAGGTTACTGAGGTAACTGAAGCTCCAGATATTGCTGAGAAGCCATGCGAGGTTTCTGAGTTGACCGAAGTTATTGAGGCGTCGGAACAACCACCCATGGTCATTAAGGTGACTGAGATAAAGGAAACGGTTACTGAGGTATCCGAAGTTCCTGAGACAGCTGAAAAACCATCCGAGGCTACTAAGGTGACTGAAGCTCCAGAGATGGCTGAGAAGCCATCCGAGGTCATTGACGTGACTGAGGTGACTGAGGTTGCAGAGACGGCTGAAAAGCCATCTGAGGTGCCTGAGGTTACCGATATGACCGAAGTTTCCGAGCAGGCTGAGATGCCATCCAAGGTGACTGAGGTTACCGAGGTGACCCAAGTTTCAGAGCTGGCTGAGAAGCTATCCGAAGTCACTGATGTTACCGAAGTCACTGAAGTTCCTCAATTAGCTGAAAGACCATCAGAGGCTACTGAAGTGTCCGATGTGACTCAAGTTCCAGATACGGCTGATAAGCCATTCGAGGTTACCGTGGTTACTGAAGTAACAGATAAACTTCCCGAGGTGACTGAAGTTCCTTCGACGGCTGAGAAGCCATTGGAGGGGACCGGGGTGACAGAAGTCACGGAGGAGGCTGGGAAGCCGTCTAAGGTTACCGAGGTTACCATGGTTACTGAGGTGACTGAACTTCCAGAGATGGCTGAGGAACCATACGAGGCTCCTGAGGTGACCGAAGTTCTTGAGACGGCTGAGAAACCATCCGAGGTTACCATGGTTACTGAGGTGACAGAAGATCCAGAGATGGCTGAGAAGCCATCCGAGGTGACTGAGGTTACCGAGGTGACTGAAGTCCCTGAAGTGGCTGAAAGACCATCAGAGGCTGCTGAATTGTCCGATGTGACTAAAGTTTCAGAAATGGCTGACAAGCCATTCGAGGTTACCGTGGTTACTAAAGTGACAGATGAACTTCCTGCGTTGACTGAAGTTCCTGAGAGGCCATTGGAGGTTACTGAGGTAACGGAAGTTCCGGAGGCGGCTGAGAAGCCCTCTGAGGTTACCGAGGTCACTGAGGTTACTGAATCTTCAGAGATGGCTGAGAAACCATACAAGGCTGCTGAGGTGACTGAAATTCGTGAGACAGCTGAGCAACCATCCGAAGTCATTGAGGTGACAAAGGAAGTTACTGACGTGACGGAAGTTGCAGAGACGGTTGAAAAGCCATCTGAGGTTACCGAGGTGACTAAAGTCTCAGACCTTGATGAGAAGCCATCCGAGGTCACTGAGGTTACAGTGGTAAGTGAAATTCCTGAAGTGGCTGAAAAACCATCAGAGGCTGCTCAAGTGTCCGAAGTGACTGAAGTTCCAGAAACGGCTGAGAAGCCATTGAAGCTTACTGAGGTGACAGAAGTTCCGGAGTTGGCTGAGAAACCATGCGAGGTTGCTGAGGTGACCGAAGTTCCTCAGACAGCTCAGAAACCATCCGAGGTCATTGAGGTGACAGCGCAACTTACTGAGGTGACTGAAGTGTCTGAGATGGCTGAAAAACCATCCAAGGTGACTGTTGTTACCGAGGTGACTGAAGTTCCAGAGCTGGCTGAGAAGCCATCCGAGTTGGCTGAGGTTACCGAGGTGACTGAAGTTCATGAAGTGGCTGAAGAACCATCAGATGCTGCTCAATTATCCGAGGTGACTAAATTTAAAAAGGCGGCTGAGAAGCCATTCGAGTTAACCGTGCTTACTGAAGTCGCAGATAAACTTTCTGAGGTGACTGAAGTTCCTGGGAAGGCTGAAAAGCCATTGGAGGTTACCGAGGTGACAGAAGTTCCGGAGGAGGTTGAGAAGCCCGCTGAGGTTACCGAGGTTACTGAGATGACTGAAGCTTCTGAGATGGCTGAGAGGCCTTGCGAGGGTACTGAGGTGACTGAAGTTTCAGAGTTGGCTGAGAAGCCATGCGATATCATTGACGTGACTGAGGTGACTGAGGTTGTAGAGACGGCTGAAAAGCCATCTGAGGTGACTGAGGTTACCGAGGTTACTGACGTGACCGAAGTTTCCGAGCTGGCTGAGAAGCCATGCGAGGTTGCTGAGGTGACCGAAGTTCCTGAGACGCCTGAGGAACCATCCGAGACTACGCAGGTGATTAGAGTTCCTGAGACAGCTGAGAAGCCTTCTGAGGTTGCCGAAGTTCCTGAGGTGACAGAGGTCAGGATAGAGGCTTCCACAAAGGCGCCCTTGAAATCATCTGAGGTTACCGAAATCCCAGAAGAGGACCGAAAGCCACCCGAGTTTACTGAGATTACTGAGGTCACTGAAATGGCTGATAAGCCATCTCAGGTTACTGAGGTTTCTGAGGTGACAGAGGTCAGGTCAGATGCTCTCATTGAGCCATCTGAGGCTATTGAAATTTCAGAGGAAGTCCAGAAACCATCCGAGGTCACGCAGGCTTCTGAGGTGATTAAAGTTTCGAAGACGGATGAGAAGCCATATGAGGTTACTGTCGTTACTGACGTTACTGAGGTGACAGATGTGACAGATGTTCCTTTCAAACCACGTGATACTGACTATGAATTAAGTCCGAGAGAACCGACAGAAGAGGAACCATCCAAAGTTTTGACTGGTCTGAAAATGGCCGCAGGAGCTGTTGTACTTGGTCCAGCCCTTTTGGCCAGCAAATTGGGCGAAAAGATACGAGATGCATGGTCTGATAGAGAGGATGTTCCACGAGAAATTACTACGAAAGAAACTGAACCGTTGAAGGTTATTGAAGTAGCTGAGGCTGCTGACGAGCCATATGATGTTATTAAGGCTACTGAAATTCCTGATGTTGCTACGTTGAATGAAGTAACTACAGTGCCCGGGGTTCTAGATACCGTAACTAAGTCATCTGAGGTCACTGAGGCTACCGAGGTGACAGTGGTCACAAAAGCTCCCCTTGAGCCATCTAAGGTTGTTGAAAGCCCAGAGGAGGATTACAAACCATCCCAAGTTACAGAGGTCACTGAGGAGGATGAAGTGCTGGAGACGGCTGAGAAGCCCTCTGAGGTTTCTGAGGTTACTGATTTGACTGAAGCTTCAGAGATTGCTGAGAAACCATGCGAGTTTGCGGAGGTGACCAAAGTTCGTGAGACAGCTGAGAAACCATCTGAGGTCATTGAGGTGACTGAGCAACCTACTGATGTGACTGAAGTTGCTGAGACGGCTGAAAAGCCGTCCAAGGTGAATGGGGTTACCGATGTGACTGAAGTTCCAGAAACGGCTGAGAAGCCATTCGAAGTTGCTGAGGTTACCGAACTTCCTGAGACCGCTCAAAAACCATCCGAGGTGCAAAAGCATTCCGAGGTGACTGAGGTGGTTACTGAGGTGGTTAAACTTCCTGAATCGGCTGAAAGACCATCAGAAGCTGCTGAATTCTCCGAAGTGACTAAAGTACCAGAAGCGGCTGAGAAGCCATTCAAGGTTACCGTGGCTTCTGATGAAATGACAGATCAACTTCCTGAGGTGACTGAAGTTCTTGAGACGCCTGAGAAGCCATTGGAGGTTACCGAGGTGACGGAAGTTCCGGAGGCGACTGATAAGCCCTCTGAGGTAACCGAGGTTACTCAGGTGACTGAAGCTCCAGAGATGGCTGAGAAACCATTGGAGGTTGCTGAGGTGACCGAAGTTCCTGAGACAGCTGAGAAACCATCCGAGGTCATTGAGGTCACAGAGGAAGTTACTGAGGTGACTGAAGTTGCGGAGACGGCTGAAAAGCCATCTAAGGTGACTGAGGTTATCGAGGTGACTGAAGTTCCAGACCTGGATGAGAAACCATCCGAGGTCACTAAGGTTACCGAGGTAAGCGAAGTTCCTGAAGTGGCTGAAAAACCATCAGAGGCTGCTCTTGTGTCCGAGGTGACTCAAGTTCCAGAAACGGATGAGAAGCCATGGAAGGTTTCCGAGGTGACAGAAGTTCCGGAGGAGGCTGAGAAGCTCTCCGAGGATACCGAGGTTACTGATTTGACTGAAAGTTCGGAGATGGCTCAGAAACCATGCGAGGTTACTGAGGTGACCAAAGTTCCTGAGACAGCTGAGAAACCATCCGAGGGCATTGAGGTGACTGAGCAACTTACTGAGGTCATTGAAGTTGCTGAGACGGCTGAAAAGCCATCGAAGGTGACTGAGGTTACCGAAGTGACTGAAGTCCCTGAAGTGGCTGAAAAACCATCAGAGGCTGCTGAAGTGTCCGAGGTGACTCAAGTTTCAAAAACGGCTGAGAAGCCATTCGAGTTTCCCGTGGTTACTGAAGAAGTGACAGGTAAATTTCCTGAGGTGAATGAAGTTCCTGAGCCGGTTGTAAAGCCATTGGAGGTTACCGAGGTGACAGAACTTCCGGAAGAGACTGAGAAGCCCTCTGAGGTTACCGAGGTTACTGAGCTGACTAAAGTTCCAGAGTTGGCTGAGAAGCCATGCGAGGTTGCTGAGGTGACCGAAGTTCCTGAGGCGCCTGAGGAACCATCCGAGATTACGCAGGTGATTAGAGTTCCTGAGACAGCTGAGAAGCCTTCTGAGGTCACCGAAGTTTCTGAGGTGGGAGAGGACAGGTTAGAAGCTCCCACAAAGGCACCCTTGAAATCATCTGAGGTTACCGAAATCCCAGAAGAGGTTCGAAAGCCACCCGAGTTAACTGAGATTACTGAGGTTACTGAACTGGCTGATAAGCCATCTCAGGTTACTGAGGTTTCTGAGGTGACAGAGGTCAGGCCAGATGTTCCCATTGAGCCATCTGAGGTTATTGAAATTTCAGAGGAAGTCCAGAAACTATCCGAGGTCACGCAGGCTTCTGAGGTGATACAAGTTTCGAAGACGGATGAGAAGCCATCTGAGGTTACTGTCGTTACTGACGTTACTGAGGTGACAGATGTGACAGATGTTCCTTTCAAACCACGTGATACTGACTATGAATTAAGTCCGAGAGAACCGACAGAAGAGGAACCATCCAAAGTTTTGACTGGTCTGAAAATGGCCGCAGGAGCTGTTGTACTTGGTCCAGCCCTTTTGGCCAGCAAATTGGGCGAAAAGATACGAGATGCATGGTCTGATAGAGAGGATATTTCACGTGAAGTTTCTACCAAAGAAATTGAACCGTTGAAGTCTATTGAAGTAACTGAGGCGGCTGATGAGCCGTATGACGTTATTAAGGCTACTGACATTCCTGATGTTGCTACGTTGGATGAGGTACCTCCAGTGCCCGAGGTTCTAGATACCGTAAAGAAATCATCTGAGGTCACGGAGTCTACCGAGGTGACAGTGGTCACAAAAGCTCCTCTTGAGCCATCTCAGGTAGCTGAAAGCCCAGAGGAGGATTACAAATCATCTGAAGTTATAGAGGTCACTGATGAGGAGGATTTAGTGCTGGACACGGCTGAGAAGCCCTCTGAGGTTACCGAGGTTACTGATTTGACTGAAGCTTTAGAGATGGCTGAGAAACCATGCGAGTTTGCGGAGTTGACCAAAGTTCGTGAGACAGCTGAGAAACCATCCGAGGTCATTGAGGTGACTGAGCAACCTACTGATGTGACTGAAATTATAGAGACGGCAGAAAAACCATCCGACGTGATTGAGGTTACTCAGGTGACTGAAGTTCCTGAATTGGCTGAAAGACCATCAGAGGCTGCTAAAGTGTCCGAGGTAGTGAAAGTCCCAGAAACGGCTGAGAAGCCATTCGAGGTTACCGTGGTTACTGAAGAAGTGACTGATAAACTTCCTGAGATGACTGAAGTTCCTGAGACGCCTGATAAGCCATCGGAGGTTACCGAGGTGACAGAAGTTCCGGTGGCGGCTGAGAAGTCCTCTGAGGTTACAGAGGTTCCTGAGGTGACTGAAGCTCCAGAGGTGGATGAGAAACCATGCGAGGTTGCTGAGATGACTGAACCTCGTGAGACAGCTGAGGAACCATCCGAGGTCATTGAGGTCACAGAGCAAGTTACTGAGGTGACCGAAGTTGCGGAGACGGCTGAAAAGCCATCTGAGGTGACTGAGGTTACCGAGGTGACTAAAGTTCCTGAAGTGGCTGAAAGGCCAATAGAAGCTGCTGAAGTATCCGAGGTGACTCAAGTTCCAGAAACGGCTGAGAAGCCATTCGAGGTTACCGTGGTTACTGAAGTGACAGATAAACGTCTTGAGGTGACTGAGGTTCCTGCGATGGCTGGTAAGTCATTGGAGGTTACCGAGGTGACTGAAGCTCGAGAGTTGGCTGAGAAGCCATGCGAGGTTGCTGAGGTGAGCGAACTTCCTGAGACAGCTGAGAAACCATCCGAGGTCATTGAGGTGACTGAGCAACTTACTGAGGTGATTGAAGTTGTAGAGACGTCTGAAAAGCCATCTGAGGTGACTAAGGTTTCCGAGGTGACTGAAGTTCCAGAGCTGGCTGAGAAGCCCTCCGAGTTGACTGAGGTTACCGAGTTGACTGAAGTTCCTGAATTGGCTGAAAGACCATCAGAGGCTGCGGAAGTGTCCGAGGTGACTAAAGTCCCAGAAACGGCTGAGAAGCTATTGGAGGTTACCGTGGTTGCTGAAGAAGTGACAGATAAACTTCCAGAGGTGACTGAAGTTCCTGAGGCGCCTCAGAAGCCGTTGGAGGTTACCGAGTTGACGGAAGTTCCTGAGACGCCTGAGAAGCCATTGGACGTTACCGAGGTGACAGAAGTTCCAGAGGCGGCTGAGAAGCCCTTTGAGATTTCAGCGGTTACTGAGGTGACTAAAGCTTCAGAGTTGGCTGAGAAACCATGTGAGGTTGCTGCAGTGACCGAAGTTCGTGAGAAGGCTGAAAAACCATCCGAGGTCATTGAGGTGACAGAGCAACTTACTGAGGTGACTGAAGTTACAGAGACGGCTGAAAAGCCATCCAAGGTGACTGAGGTTACCGAGGTGACGGAAACGGAAGTCTCAGACCTGGATGAGGAGCCTTTCGAGGACACTGAGGATACCGAGGTAAGTGAAGTTCCTGAAGTGGCTGAAAAACCATCAGAGGCTGCTGAAGTGTCGGAGGTGACTGAAGTTCCAGAAACGGCTGAGAAGCCATGGAAGGTTACTGAGGAGACTGAAGCTCGAGATTTGACTGAGAAGCCATGCGAGGTTGCTGAGGTGAGCGAACTTCCTGAGACAGCTGAGAAACCATCCGAGGTCATTGAGGTG
>JARFNZ010090948.1:0-13114 GCA_031763405.1 Balanus nubilus | reverse complement strand
CACGTAGCTAGGATTTCGCTCAGGGAGGGGTCACGGCACATTGTCAGCTGCTGGGGGGGGGAGGGGGGGGGGGTGCGGTCTAACATTTCAAACCCGTTTCTTTCCATGCAACGCCGTAGGCGTAATGTTAAAAGTTCAGCAGAATTCCATTTATCTAGTGTAAACTGGATCGGTCAGGGGAGACCATGGCCCCTTGCCCCCCCCCCTTGGCTACGTCCCTGGGGGGAGCAATAAACAGGGTGTGTCCGGAAATTGTTTGTCCCTTCTTCAGTCATGTTTAATTTTTAAAATAAAAATGTGCCAGCCAAACTGTATACCCCAATGGAAGCCACGTATGTTTGTGCATGCTCCATCACCGATCAGGCTTCCCAAAGATGCCCGGCATCCCGTCGATGAAGCTGTAGCGTCCCTTCCGCAACCGCCTGGTCTGTCGTTATTAATCAGCCGACCGCATTTTGTCGGGTCTCTCCCTTTTGCAATGACGATGAGATTTTCGAAAGGCAGCAGGCCAGCGCTGTTGGCATACCGTCTCCCCTTCTTCCAGAACCCCAAAAGCTCAGTTAAATGCATTTCTGAGTGCTGGCCGCGTCGTGAACTAGGGCCCCACAATGCTGGAAAATCACATCAGACATCAACAGCAGAAGCTCATCAACGTATTGCACGTAAAACCCCAGCTTATTGGTCATGGACGATTGTCTTAGGTGCCGAGTATCTGATGGCAGGCAGTCTCAGGGCTGTCAACGTCTTCTTGGGATGAATTTTGCAAGTTTGATTTTGTCCACTCAGTTTGGCGCCGTCTTCATTCCGTGAACAGCTTGGTTTTGCAGGGGTTTTCCTAATGCGAGCATTTACGAGCCACGCAGACTTACATGATTTTAAGACACTTTGGGTTCTTTGCCAACGTTGATCTGAATGATTTCAATGTGAACCATCGAAAACGCATGCCGACATGTCGACAAATAGCGTGTCTTCATCATAGCAGACACTACCAACGAGTGCGAAAGGTGTTTTTCGGAAACTAACTCATCGCGTATTATCACAATCGAGGTCGCGTTTTTGCAATCGGCAACGTGGCCACCTGACTCCCCTAGATTACCCAAGGCGGGTTCACGAAAAAATTACATTGTTTTTGGAGTGCCCGAAGGGGATATGATAAAGCCTATGACAAAGGGGCAAATAATTTCTGGACCTCCAGCTACGAGAACCAAGTCACGTTCCTGGCGGAGTGAACTTCGCGCCGCGAAGCAAGCGGGCTCACTCGTCACATCTATTTTATGAACATAGCTGCCGCACCAACTGACCATGGCCGGATCTGTAACTACATCAGCATTGACCGGTCGTAGATGGTCCTCGGGTGCATTTGAATCCACTAATCGATCTGGACGCGACCCGGCGGCACGGCTGCATGGCGCATTAATCGGGGCCACTTTCTATCGTCGGCGTGGGTCGGCGCGGGCCAAGCGGCAGGCCGGGTCGGGCCTCCACGGGCCAGTGAGGGCCAAGGAGGGCCAGTGTGGGCCAAGGAGGGCCACTGCGGACCAACGGCGTGAGACCCCGACCCCCGTCTCCGAGCCAGGTTTCATCACTGGAGGCGAGCCGCGCTGCAGCCCGAGCGCCTGCTGCGATACAATCTGTACCAGCGTGATCGTACCGGGCGAAATCGGCCGACGGCAGTCAGCCCACAGGTCGGCCGGCCGGCCGCGCGACGGAAGGCGCATCGTGGGAAGGAGGGCGGTGTCGGTCACGTGACCGGGCGACCGGCGCGGGTCGGCGGGGGCGGGACGATATGCAGGTCAGTCGAGGTCACGGCGATCACACCACTGCTGATGGAGCCGCCGATCACACCCCGGAGTAGGCCGGCTATCGGTCCGTGAGGTGCAGTGCACCATTGCATCACGAGACACCGTGACAGCTGTCGGTGGGATGAGGCGTGCGGCGGCGGCGGCTGAGAAGACCACAGGGGAGGCCCCCGCCTCGCCGAATTCCGATCACACGCTCTGAAGCGCAGTCCTTCCCTCAGCGTGGGGAGTCCCCGTCTCTGTGCGGGGAGCGGGGAGCGGGGAGCGGGGAGCGGGGAGCGGGGAGCGGGGAGGCGGGACCGGAGGCGGGGAGGCGGGACCGCAGGCGGGGTCGGGGTGAGAGGTATGTCCGGCGGAGGCCGCCCCACGCCGGGCCGGCCGGCCGACCGACCGCCGCACTGGCAGGCTGGCGCAGACAGAGCTCAAAGTAGAGCTGCTATTTCCACACCGAACCGGAACGCCCAGCCGCCACCCGTCTGATATGGAATTGAGGAGAGATGCCGGTTTCCCGCGCCGGACAGGCCGCCCAAATGATGTATCGTTAACCTGCGCCCCGATGGGGAGGCAGAAACGGCCCCTCCTCTTTTTTCCTGACATCTCTCAAAATAACGCTAGCAGCGTCACCAAACTTTGCAGGCCCCCTTCCGACATCAATTCCACACATACTGGCAAAAAATAACGCTAGCAGCGTCACCAAATTTGCAGGCCCCTTCCGACATCAATTCCACATATACTGGCAAAATAAAAATAATGAGGTAATAATGAGGTCATACGGAAATTACGCCAGAGTGACGTCATGTTTTCCCATTTTAGGCCAAACAGAGGTTTTCGGGAAACACTGTCAGTCGCACAGTTTACAAGATAAAGACAATTGTTGTATATCAAAAGACTGAGAATAGATTAGGCTATCAAACTACAATCTCTGATTTTTTAATTTGGGAAAATTTCGAAAAGTTAAAAATCAAACTCAAAATTTTGAATGTCATATTTTCCCAAATTTTCAGAATCTTAAAAAATAGAATAAATATATTACAGACCGTCTCGAAGGATATGTGGACCAAAATTGAAGTCAATAACTTTAAAAATGACGGAGTAATGACCTTTCAAAGGCAAAAAACGGCCACTTCTCATGACATTTTAACGAATTCCGACGATTTTCCATATTTTCATTTTTCTCCGATTTTAGTGAGGAAAACAATGCTAAGTCATTCTTCGCGTTCTCGACGAAAAACTGACCCAAAAACATGTATTACAGCTACCAATGAACATAATCAGCAGTTTGACCATTTTGACCTCGGATGACCTTGACCTGACCCATGCCTACCAAAGGATTATAATGGTAGGTACTTGGAAGTTTCAGGAACACGATTCATGCCTGAGTTAATGACTTCTTATGCGTCCAATATCGTTATTTTGCACGGCAATCCCAACCGGCGAAAACGGGCAAAATTGGGTCTTTGACCTGAATTGTGACGTCATCAGTGACCTTAGGATCAAATTTCGCATGACATTCTGAAAGTTCATGTACAGGGCTATCGATTGCCGTTCGACTTTGAAAATCGGCCAGTTGTTTGGGAAATCGTAGGGGGGCCGAAACGCCCAACCTCCTCCCCCCTCGGCGGGCAGGGGTCGGAAATAGCCCATCGGGGCGCGAGTTAACAAAATAGAGCTGCCATTTTCCGCACTGGACGGAACGACCCATCCGCTGCACTTCTGCCGTAGACAGAATAGAGCTGCCAGTTTCCACGCCAGACCCACACAGCCGCCGCCACTGCATGCCAGTCTACCGTCGGCAGAGTAGAGCTGTCAGTTTCCACGCCAGGGCCACCCAGCCGCCGCCACTACATGCCAGTCTACCGTCGGCAGAGCTGCCGGGCATCAGCCCGCAGGCCCGACGGCGGGCCGGAATTCAGGTCTAGTTGACAGGAGACGCACCAGAAATAGCCACCGATGGCCATGCCACCAGCGTAACCAGTGACGCCAGCATTGCAAACCTCTGTCATCAGTATGCAGCAGGCGGCGCGTGTGGTATGACTGGGTGTGTCCGCCCGGGGCCATACCCACGTCCCGGTGGTGTCTCACTTCATTCCAATGGCGTACGCCAATGGCTGGACAGTGCGCGATGTTTGGTGATCTGGTCTTTTGCAGCTCTAGTGAGCAGGAGCGGGGTGGTGCGGGGGTGGTTGGGGTTGGGACTCTGATGGCGCTGGGGCTGGGGGTGGGGGCGGGGGCGGGGGCGGGCTCTGAACTCACCAGACGGGAACGGAGCGGCGCGGTGTGGCAGAACGCAACTCTCCCAGCTCTTCCAGCTCTCTCAGCTCTCAGCGGGACGGCTGCGGCAGCCTCCAGACCATGCTCTGTGGGCGGACGGGGCGACGACAGGCGTCAGCATACAACGCACCTATATCACAAACCACATACAGCAGGTGCGCAACACAAAGCACAGGCAAACCACAACACGCACAACAAATACCTGCGGTACACACAGTAACGCCTCATATACCACGCACATAATACACACAGCACACTAAAACGCACACCCCACGACAGGAGGCAGATAGGCGTCAAACTACACCCGGAGACGAGGGGTGCCTACGGTGGGGGCCGCCTACACGGCCAGTCGGTATGGGGAGCTGATTCTACACATGTCCAACACTGCCTCTGACAACCCTGTGACAGAACAGGGGACTGCAACACGGCGCTGAACACGGCAACAGGACAAGGTGGGGTACGAGGGAACAGAACAAGGTGGGGTACGAACGCCGAAGCCCAGACGCTACATGGTTAACTTATTAAAGCCGGTCGCACACTGGGCCATTTGGTGACGATATCGTCGCGCCTTTTCTTCGCGGCGATGTGGTTTGCTAAAAAGAAATGAATGAAAAAATGTCTAAAAATGTAACGGGTGTAACACCATTCCGCCTCCCAAGTAACTGCGTTCGGGGACGCTACTTGCTATTTCGGCCGTCCAGGAGAGATTGCGGGGAAAAAATATCGGCCGAATGCCCTAGCGTAGGTAGGTAGGATAGAAGGCAGGGAAGGTGTTGAAAGTGTACACTGAACAGTATCAGATAAAATGTGCACAGGCTGGCTTTGCATACGCAGGCACTGCAGGCTGCACACGCAGGCTTTACACTACAGTTCACAGCTCATGGAGCAGTGAATTCTAGCGAATAGGTGCACGTCGCTTAAACCGATCCAACCAGCGTCCTGCATGTTACGGGCTGAGCCAGAGCCGCGGCCACAAGCAACCATTTTCCTTGAATGGTTTCCGCGACCGGGTTGGTATCAGCGCCGGCCCTAATCGTCCCCTCACTTCGCCATCACGTTCAGAGCATCACAGCATAAATCCGACGGCCCCTCCCCCAACACCGCCCCATAACATCATCACTATCAGCAGTGGCGGCGGCGGCGGCGGCAGCGGTGGCGGCGGGGCGGTCAGCTAGCCCGGCGGTGCTAGGCCGAAGCGATGGCAGTGAGGTACTCCCACCGCCGCCACCGCCGCCGCCGGCCACTAGCACGGCGCCGGCCGGCCGACATAGCAGAAAAACTAGAATGCCTGTTGAGCTGTCAAGGCTGGGCGGGCGGCGGGCGGCGGGCGGCGGGCACCGCGGCGGTGGCCTCGGCCGCACACAGCTCTCCGAGGTGGCGAGAGGAGTCTGGCGGTTGGAATGGCCAGCCACTGCGCGTACGGCGCGCACGCCAAGTCGTGCACACCGCACACACCACGCATGCGCCTCGCACACGCTGTATACACGCCGTGTATACATCGGGTTCGCGTCGAGAAATCGCCTTTCGCGCATCGTGCATACGTTTGACCGTACGCACGATGCGTCAAAGGCCTTGCACGCAGCGTGCGCATATCGCACACAGGCACACCTCGTGCCCAAGATGCTGGCACGTCGGGTACACACTGCGCACAGGTCGCACACGTCGTGCACACATTGTGCACACGCCACGCATACGTCATGCAGTGCACCGGCCGAGGACCGGACCCGCTGAAGACGGCCTGAGTACGGAATGCGACCACCACCACCGGTCTCTGCCAGCCGGCCGGTCCTATCAGCCGGTCTCAGCCAGCCAGCCGGTCCTATCAGCCGGCAAATCACCGGTCCGCGGTGCGGTCCACTATCAACACCAATAATCGTACAGAGTTTTCTCAACGAAGGAATCCCGATAAACGAGCTGAACTTAACTACAGACGCGGTGAGCTCCGGGAATACCCCCAACGCTGGTGACGACAACATAGGCGCTGGTGGATGCGCCGGCATGACAGTGCCCTGACTGAATAGCTCGACGGGACGGGGTCAGCAACAGGGTCTCGGCGCTAAGGGGCGGAAGGAACGGTCAGCGGCTCCCCCCGAGTCCAGTCTGGAAAGGCTCGTGTTATCATGGTCGGTCCAGCCAGAACACCGGTCATCCAAGCACGGCATCCGGTGACCGAGTTCACAGGCCACCGACGGTCGCGGAGCAGGCTAGATAAACCAGCTTCCTCTACAATGTCACAAGTTATATAACAACTTAACTGCACCATGGCAACGGTTTCAATAACGCCAGGTTCATACCACACACAATAAGTTTACATGAGCATGAATTATTTACAACCACACAGCAGTGTGCATATGAAGGCAGATAGATAACGCCAATACCAATCTCGGAGCTGCGGCTTGTACAGGCTGAGGCCAGGTTAGCTACACCACCGATCGCGGCTCAAACCATCGCCGATGGCGGCTCAAACCATCGCCGATGGCAGCTTAAACCATCGCCGATGGCGGCTCCCGAGCCAGCGCCACCGATGGACACGCCGAGCGGAGGTTCCCTGGGTGCCCGGGGCGGGTGACGTGGACCTGCCGTCGGCCGCCGGCGGCCGGTCACCGATGCGGCCCGCCGCCGCCGAGCCGTGTGACCGCGTCGTCCGACACCGGCGCTCAGCGCGGCCACCGACGGGCATAAATTACCACCGAGCGTCGACAGGCTGCGGTGCGGAGCGGACGTAGGTGCAGAGTTCCTGGGAGCAGGGTGAGAAGACGAACGGTGACGTTGGCTTGCAGCGCCCGCTTTGTCATAAGTGCTTACCCGCAAATGACTGGGGTCACAGCCGAACACCATTGACTGGGGGGGACTGCCCCCCCCCCCAGATTATCTCCAGAACTAATGATCACATCGAGACGCACGAGGCGGCATTCGAAAGCTCTCAACGAGACGCACCTACAGCATACTCAAAATTTTAAAATTGAGGTCACGTATCAGGTCAAGGTCAAGTCAAAGGTCAAAATCGGGTGTTATCGTGTTACGGCCCGTGGAGACCGCGCAATGCGCAGCGCTGGGCCCATACTGCGCCAAAGCACTCGCAAACGTTACATGCAGGTACTGTATAAGTATGGTCCTCACACTAAGTACGGGTCAAGGTCAAGGTCAGGTCACAAAAGGACAATATACCTAAAAGCTATATATATGGGTCATGAGACACATGTTTTGTGGGTCGTTTCAGACGTAGAATTCGATGGTGACGCTTGTTTTGTCATCTGAAGTCAGTAAGTGAAGGTTATAACAAGTTCAGTTCAAAGTCGGGCCACAAAAGGGCAATTTTTGTAAGAAGTATTTTTAATAAAAGACACACGTTCCGAGTCAGATTTTGCTCGGAAATTCAGCGGTGTAATGTATATTTTCGTAGGTGGTCTAGTAATGCAAAAATTCGCAAGTCAAAAATGACGTCATCAGTTTCCTCACATATGGTCATTACTCCGTCAAAAATAAAGATATTGCTTTGAAATTTGGTTTGTAGAAAGTTAATACCTAGCCCTCTTCCATATATTCCAGTTCTTTGGTTATCTTCGAAATTTTGGATTTTGTGGGCATTTTCCGAAAATCAATTTGTTAAACGTTTGGGGCAATGTTAAACAGCTTAGAAAATTCGAGATAGATATTTCTATGAACTCGTCGTTTTAAATCTTCTGGCGGTTTTCATTTGCATTTGGCTTCAAAACTGGATTGTTGGCAATGTTTCAAACATTTAACACTTCTCGGCCAAAGTCGGAAAGTAGAGACGTCACAAAAATCGATATAGCTAACAAGTTTTCCGACAAAACTGCTTCATTTTTTTCAGACGATGTCAAATGATATCCGAGAAGGTATGCCAAGTTCGCGTCATTAGCGCCATCCGTTTTGGGGTTATTTAAAATATTCGACAGGGGGGCACTTTTTGTCTCCCCCCAAGCCATCCGGGAAGACAAATATGTAAATTGTGTGTTTGCTACGTAGTTTCGCTTGTATTAGATCTCAGCATCTCCCGTAGTCGAGTATAAAGTAAGCGCAGCAACTGTCACACCTGTACTGACCGCCCTGAATCGCGCCATCGAGCACCGCTCACTTATCGACAGCTCGGCGGCGACGTCGGCGGCCTACGAGCGGTGCGCTGTGCGGCGGGCAGCACATCGTAGCCATGACTACCTCGGCCATCACAAGGCATTTAATCACCATCGATTGGGCCCGGCCCGGTGGCGGTAATACGACCACCAGTGGCTGCGCGACGCGCGTCCCACGCCCAGTGTCCGTCGCCGCGCGGCGCTGCGCGAGGCGCTTCCGCTCACTGCTGAACATCGACGCAGGCGGGATTTGGTCTGTCTGACGTGTCGGAGAAAAAAGATACCGGCAAGAGCTTTCTAAATTATTACCTACACGAACCGTTCAATTAATGATACAGATACAGAAATGATGACTGGGCTTTGGGTGGCCGTAACTATTGCGGGTGTATGGCTCGTGAAAATCAAGCATGAAGGGCATTTTAAAGAAGCTTCAGAACGCCAGACGCGAAGGTTTTCGGAGCCAAATGAAGCGACTGCGTTGAATGAGTTAAAAAGTTTCTGAAGGACGCCAAATTTGCGTCTTTTTATCACCTGTGTTGGTTACATGTCACCATCCGAACAATAAACATACGAAACCCAGAACTGCGAGGGACACGGCAGCAGGAAACCATACGCCCCGTTAAATGCGTGCATACCTGGGTGGTCCAACAACTCAGATAGGCCTTGGATAATGCGTTGGTGGGATTTGACCGTGTTCTTGAGCCAGAAAACCGATCAAAAAGGCCGAAAATGCACGTGAACTGTGCAGCGAACATCGCACGAGGGCTAAAGGTGTCATTACATCGGGGACCACCGATAGATATCAATGTTTTACAGCGTCAGGCGAACGTCTCTTCTTAGGCTCTGCAAATGTCAACGAGATCTTCAAACCGATAATGCTGTTGCAAAGCGCACCGCTCCACTTCCTGGACTCTGGAAAGACCGGCTCTGGCGTCGAGGGATCATGCTATCCTGGCCAACGCCGGCCAACGCCGAGGTGGGAAACGGGTTCATGGCAGCGGACAGGCGAACGGGTTCATGACAGCGAACAGGGAAAAATGTTCATAGCAGCGAACAGGTAAGCGGGTTCATAACAGCGGACAGGGAAATGAGTTCATAGCAGCGGATGAGGAAAAGAGTTCACGTTAGCTGATAGGGAAACAAAGTCATACCGGCGCGGCGCGCTCAAGCAAACTCTACCCAATCATGTCACCAATACTGCTACAGGATACGTCTCAATCACACCAACCATGAAGAAACCAAAACAAAAGCAGAACGGAAGGCGGATGGCGAGACCAATCTCTGCCACGCCACAGCGGGCAGCCCTCCCGCTCCAGACCCGATCCCGGTCGGACCCCCGGCACTCCCGCCAGAGCACCGCGTGCCACTCGACCTACCGACGCACCAACGCGGCAGGCACGCCCGGCCGTCGCCCGCCAGTGGACTTCCTTGATGCCCAGCGCGATGCCGGCACCGGCCAGGACCAGGAAGCGCCCCACCTTGGTCGCCGTGGTGTATGGAACCAGATTGTTGTGTGCAGTTTTCTGATGTATATCTCGGTACCCGAAACAGGCGGCGTCGGGCCCAAGCCGACCGGCCCGGCAGGTCGTCGCTCAAGGACAGCAGAAACAGCACGGCTATCGGCGGTAAGCCCGTGTGTTAACGGTGCACAGCATGCAAGCAGGAACACACTGGACACATCGGCCGCGAACATTTATGCATGCACTGTGCATTTCCGATAGAATCGTCTCCGCGTAAGCCGGCGGAGGGCGACGGACGCGAGGGACCTCAGAAGTCACGAGAACAGCCCAGTCACCGCCGCAGCAGCGCGGGGATGGCGCAGACACCACCCTCGCGCGGCGGGGTATCTCCCGTGACGTCCGGCACGCAGTGACGTCCCGTCACACGCCGTCCCGTGCCGTCACACCCCGTCACGTCCCGTGCCGTGCCCACTGCGGAGTCCCCGGGGGGCTCCCCAGTCGCCAGCGCCGCCACCGCCGGATCGTGACCGGCCGGCCGCTCCGCCAGCCTTGAAGTCTGCCATTTAGCCGGGTGATTTTTATACCGCAGCGGGCTTATCGCCGAAAGACTGGCGCTCCACTAACAGGCGACACTGGTTTGGTCGCGCTTACGTCATGGCGCCGGGCGGCGGGCGCGGATTAGGCCGGCCGGTCCGGCGTCGCCGAGTTATTTCCGAAGGGAAGGAAAATAAACCGACCTTCAATGAGAACCAACATAGACAGTGTGTGAGTAGACTGACAAAATAATTTAAACGTATAGAGGTCAAACACTCATGCGAGTGGGGATGGCGGTAGTGGTTTGATTTTATCAGTTTGAAATGACAACTGACAATGCGAGCTACATCAATCATAACTAGCTCTCCATCGTAAAATAATGTGTGCACTTCTGAGCAGTGAGCAAAGATTCGGCACCTAGGCACATAAAGAGCAATTGCAACCAGGTAATCGCACCAGAAAACACTCATGACATAAAACTAATCACCAGGAATTGAGGTTAATCTGCAGTTAACGTTACGGTAACATGTATATAAACAAGACCACCAGTGAAGCTCTATTGGCCACCAGGATTCTAGTACTCAGCACTTGCGTTGACACAAATCCACAGCAGAAGACACAGAGTTTGGGCTTCCCACTGAGAGAAGGCTTCTCTAGGAACTATGAAGCAAATTAGATTAGTGGTTTACTATACACACATGACATTATACAAAGCGCCATCTCAGCCCCTTTCCGTGTATGAAAGATTATTCGGTCGATCGGTTCGAAACTGGGCGGCAGGACTGATAGAGACACAGCGACATGAACGGGGAATCAAAACAGAACAGCCTGATAAGCCGGAGAGACAAAAAGGGGCCGACGCGAAAGCAGCGCCATCTCCAGGCCGGTCATCACTAACCCAAACAAAACCCGCTCTCAAACTAAACTCAGTCCCATAATGGATCATCCCTGAAACACCAAGCACCTATCGAAATAAATAAAAAGCAGCCAATAACGGCGCCATCGACGAGTACGCCTCCCTAACCAGACCTCCAAAGCTGCCAGCTCTGCCAGTGAGTGAGCCATTGGCCGGCGGCGGCAGTCTGAGCGCCTTGCTGGCGTCGTGTCCAGTTTGCGGCGGCCCGATCTCATGAGTCATCCCTGTCCGTCCGGCACAGATAGTGCGGCTCTCCGGCGCCCGGCCCGGCCCGCGGCCGTTCACCGGTCCGTCCCGACACCAGCCAGCCAGCCAGCCAGCCAGGCAGATCCGGCACTGCCTCCAACCGGCCCGAACAGGACCGGCAGCGGACAAAAAAAAAATGACGGTAACTCCCTACATGAGTACAATAACTCCGGAATTTCTGCCGCGAGAAGGAAAACGAAAACAGCACAAGTTCGTTTAGCAATCACTTCTGAGCACACGGGACTGTGGCCTACGATTTCCGCGTCAAGTCCAGAATCTTTGTTACCGGGCGGCAAGTTTCCGTCATTTTTTCCGGCTGAGCGCGGTGCGCCGCGGCACCTCGGTCGTCAGCTCTCACGGCCCGCCGCCGCTCCGGTCGCCCCGGCGTTCCAGCCACGTGGCCGGCCCGGCGCGGTGGGAGCAGCACCGCCGCCGACCGCCCCAGTGGTGCCGTCGCTCAGCATCGTAAATCCCGGCGGCGGCGGCAGCCGTCCGCCCCCGGCCCACCCCCAGCGCCATCTATCAGCGGCGGCGCGAGACACACCCGCTGTAGTTCGTCCGTCCGCCGCCAGGTGTCCGCCGAATAGTGCATCAATAGCCCGCCGGCCACGAGCAAATAATTCCCTGCTGGACCGAGTCGCCTAAACAAACAGCCAACAGCGGCGGTGTTTATCACCACGGTTACGGGCCGATTTACGACAGCTCGAACGGAATAGACGCCGGTTCCATTTGCGCCATGCCACACCGTCCATCTCTGACCGCACCGCCGCCACCGCCAGCGTCGCGAGCTTCCATCACGGGAATCACCACTACCGGGCCGGAGCCGCCGCCGGGACAGTAGCAGGCTGTCGCAGCCCCAATACCAGGTGGAACCCGGTCCGCCAGGCCAACAAGAGCCGGAGCGGCCGCCACGGACGATACCAGGTCCGCCCCACGCCAACTGCCGGCGCATCTCGCCGGTTCCCATCGCGCCGCGCCGCGCCGCATCGCGGCAAATCAAGTCGTGTCGCGGCAGTCGTGGCGCGCGGGTGGCAGTCGCGGCAGTCGCGACAGGTACGGCAGCACCCACGGCGGCAAGGTCAGACGCCAAGGTTCCGACGGCGGCACGCGACGGTGGCGCCGCGTGGCGGTGGCGGCGGCCGCTGGCGCTCCCCGCCGCCGCAGCCGTCGGCCGCTCTGCCAAACGTCGCAAATAGCCCGCGCGGGGCGGGCGGCGGCGGCGGCGGAGGGCCGTCACTACACTCCGCCGCTACACTCAGCAGCCAGATGGCACAGGCCTGTGGAGCCGCGGCGCGGCCTGGGCACCGAGATGACGCGGCAGTCCCGAGACGTATGATACCATGTCCCTCACGCCATGTCCTGCCCATTTCAGCAAACCGTAGTCACTCAGGTGACTGACGAGGTGACTGACGAGGTGACTGACGAGGCGACTGACGAGGTGACACGAGGTGACTGACGAGGTGAAAGAAGACGCGACAGGGTGACACCGTTGAAAACGGCGGCGCCGCAGTGCTCATGAACATCCAGCGCCTCCACCCCTCTAACGCCACCAGCAGCCACGGCGATAGTGACCGGTCATTCCAGCGTCCTCCCTCCCTCTCCCCAGTCCCCACACACGCCACACCGCTCTCTACCGCCAGCAAAAACCGGACGGCGCGTAAAAAGCCGCGCCGACGGCAGCCAGCGCTCCCTGGAGTACCGCGCCGCTACGCACGTGCGCCGGCCGCGCGGCAGGCGACGCAGCCTGGCTCGCCAGGGCAGCAGCGGCGGCAGTGCGCGGCTGGCAGCTGCCCA
>JARFNZ010090837.1:0-13115 GCA_031763405.1 Balanus nubilus | reverse complement strand
GATACCCTGGACGTGACTATCAAGCCTCCCAGATGTGCTGCAAAGTCCATCTACCGTGCCAACGCCGGCGACTGCGAATACACCACCGGCTACTTCAGAATAAACTGCTTCCTGTCACTCCTCAACAGTATTCTGCAGCAGCTCGAGCAGCGATTCGGAGAGAGGCAGCAGACCTCCTTCAAACTCCGAGGTCTTCTTCCCACGTACCTCTATCCGTGGTAGGAAGTGGAGCCTGCCGTGCTACGGTACGGAGACTTCCTCGACCGTCCACAGATGATTAAGGCTGAGCACGAGCTGTGGGCCACCATGTAAGAAGCAACGCCCGTCCTGGCGCAGCCAAGCTCTGCTGTGGCAGCTTTGGATGCCTGCTCCAAAGGCCTCATGTCGAACATGAGCAAGCTGCTGCAGATCTTGGCTGCGCTGCCGGTAACCACCCCTGAGCCGGAGCGGTTCTTTAGCCGTGACACTGGCAGCAACGTCCATCAGGGCAGCGATGGCGGAGGACAGGCTCGAGACCATCTGCAGGCTGTAGGTGTACCGGCAGTGCCCTTGGCTCACAAACGACGCCATTCTGGAGGAGTTTTCCAAGTCTCGGCGAAAGAAGAACTCCGTGCTGTGAAGTAGCTTCAGGTACGACGGGTCGGGGTAATTTTCACTCAGTAGAAATTTCAGCAATGAGGAATAACTCGCCTCAACTTCTGTGAAAATTTCAAAAAATGTATTAAGAGGCGCACGAAATTTGCGCTATGCCGCTCTACTATGTGCATCACTGTAGCCCCCGTCCAGTTCGGCAGATGATCCGTGCGTTCGGCATGTATCAAAGCGTTGGAGGCACGATGGTGACGCAAGTCAGCTTTGTGTTCCTTCAGCCTCGTTGGTAGTCCACGCCCCGACTCTCCAAAGTACGCCTTTGTGCAGGTACCACACGGAATTTTGTAGATAACGCTGCTACTGTTTTTGATTGGATTGTTGTTCCTTGCTAAGTTACCAATTTTGTTTCCGCTTCTTGTTACGATGGATATTTCCGGTCCAACGGAGCTGGTGACTTTTTCTGTAATTTCTGAAGTTGGTGCTACTATTACTATACGCTGTCTCCGCTCGTGTTCCCTGCCTCGCTGGAGGATGTTCCTTGCCGTCCTCTGCAGATTAATCAGCATAGCCAAGGGGAACTTGAGGCAGAGGAAAGTCTCAACGACGTAATCAAGCTCCTCCTGGAGGAAACATGGGGAGCAGATTCTCAGGGCACGAAGGTAAAAGCCAATTACCAAGCCAGATTTGACTCTCGCACTTTGTGCGGAAAAATAATGAATCAAGTCGTCCTTGTTGGTGGGTTTTCTATATACGAAAAACCGCAGACCGTCCGGACATCTGTGAATGAGAACATCGAGGAAAACGATCTTCAAGTCACGTTCTCCTTCTACAGTAAATTGAATGGATGTATCGACACTGTTCAGTTAGCACGATTTGTTAGCACGATTGTGCACATGTTAGCACGATTTGTTTCTTTACTTATCTACTTTTATCACGGGTGCAAGGACGAGTGAGAATTTGTGAATTTTGAATCACATATCGAGTATTTACTGTGTTGAACGTCCTTTAAAAAGCGAATATAGCGAAACGTCGGGCTTTAAATGTTTTAATTCAACGTCTTAACAATTTTTAACGATTCTCATTGCTGCATTATTTCTTCCGAATTGTCTTAAAATATCAAATACCCGTTTATACCAGTATATGGGCTAGTAATCACACAAGTATGTATTCGAGGGCTAATATATCCTTTGGTTTTCTTTTCTAAATTTGCATTGCGACTAATCACGTTTGAAGTAAAAATATCCGATTATGTTTCCGAAAAAGATTATTGGAGACATATTTTTCGATGAAGAACAAATGTTGACAACCACAATCTCAAAACATTAAGTTCACAAATTAAGTGTGGTTTGGTAATGCCCCAATATAGGCCAGTGGAGCCGGCTCATCTTACCTCATATGCGAGCAAATTTTGATAATCGCGTGTAGGGCAAAAACCTGCAACTTCCCGCAGAAACCAACTATCTTGTTTTTGATTGATGATGCAAACACATGGCTACAGTGCCATAAAACAGAACAAGATATATGCATGGCTTAGCTCAGAGCTATCATGAAAACATTATTTTTTAAACAGCTCAACCCCATATGCCTTGACGGCCGGCACTTGATCGTGCCAAAGAACTGCAGCATTGTCGCCGATTTACAGGAAAAAATAGAATCCATTGACTTCATAGAAGCGGAGAAATCGGCGTTGATCATCGTGCCCTATGGCTCAACTTACCCCAACTTCCGTGAGTTCCGCTAGTTTTTTTTTACTGTCCGAGGACTCCCAAACCTTGCAAAATCCTCTAGGAAATCTCGATTCGAATTGTTGTCTCAGATATTCAAATCACGCTCATGAACAAAATTGTCTGCCGCTGGTATAACAGTTTTTTTTCATGGTGCTTGCGGGCCGTACAATGGGCCAACGACAAACGTTCTTTTAAACTCATTTTTACATGACTTTTGGTAACTGGAAACGAAATTAATCATTCCCACCCTGTTATCCGGTTACTCTGTTACCCAGCAATGTCAATGTGACAACTTTTCGCGCACTCTGTAATTGCAATTTCAATTTCTTTTTAAAAAAAATCGGACAAGTTTTGTTCTTATAAGCCGTTTTCAAGATGCTTATTTAGAGCGCTAGCTGGTACCGTCCTGCATTCCCGAGGGGCCTAATTATTCCCCTGGATAGGGTGCCAGCAGAGCGCCAAGCGTTGCCGGTAGGAGATAATGATCTTCAAATGCTTCAATGTTCATCATGAAGCCATTTGTCTCCAATGCTCGTCTGTTTCTAATCTTGCACTATCACTCTGACCTCTACTGACCACATCCCGACCCCTCGCATTCCTTTGTCACTTAGGGTATTCCATGACAGATCGACCAAGCCATAACACTCCACATCTCAGATTTTGACGATACTTCGTTCATAGGGTCATCTGGGTGGTAGATTCATTCCGTGACATTTTCAGCATCGTCCGTCGAACAATTTGGGAGGAATCGTCCCAGGGAACTTCTCGATGTTGTGCAAAACTCTAGTAGTTTTCACAAGCCAATATATTCTATATGATTTATGTGTATGATATAAGCTTGTGCATCATCAGAATCACTATAAACCAAAGATTTAAGTGGTATTTATTTTTTGAAAAATCTAAATTTTGATTTTTTTTTCACGTGCCTCGAGCATATCTCCCGTGATTTGAAAATGTGGCCATTAAACATTTTACATTTTTATAATTTTAGAATTGTATTTGACGCATAAGCCTTCGCTGGTCAAAATATGGGGATGTTTTTTTCTTCAAAATATTTGTATATAACTTAATATACAGCCATACGAGAAAAAAATGGTGGTATTTACCACACTTTCCGTACTTTGGGGCACCTAATTGTGTACTTAACATCGTGATATTCCGCTCAACAACCTGCTTACAATTATATCTAAGAGGACTCCTGCAGGTCGCTCCGTGACGTCATGGCCACGTTACCTCAGGTCATCTTATGCAGTCCACGTCAGATCGCCTGAGTCATAACACACAACAGGTAATATTTCAATGAAACTTTTTCTAAGAAGTTATCTGTGTCTTAGAGTAAAGCTGTACACATTCTGGCTCGAGCGTCGCTTGGTTTTTGAGAAATAACTTCAAGCAATGTATTTTTGTTAGGTATAACTGGTAATATCATCGGCCAACTTCTTGCATTTGCACAATCTTAATCATATAATCATGCATATCATTAGAATCGCTTAGGTCCATAGAACATAGATCATAGAAAATATACAATTATTATTTTTTTAATTCAAAAAGTAAATTGGAAACTTGAATGTACCTATGGCTTAAAACAAATCTAACGGTATGCATGGCTATATTATTCACATGTTTCATATAGTAGAAAATAGCCTATTCATATTCTGAGTTATGTACAACATTGTATAATAAACTGAGGCTATTCCTCGAAAACCATTCGACATTCGAGGCTAAAAACTTTACAGCGTTAATCTACGGACCAGATAACCCATAAAAAAAGTAATTTGATTTAAATTTTACGAGTTGGGTGTTATGTCTTCGAAGATCAGACGTGGACTGCATCGGATGACCTTAGGTCATGTGACCATGACGTCACGGAGGGGACTGCATGAGTCATCTCATATAATTGGAAACAGGTTGTTCAACTGAACACAATGCTATTAATTAGGACCATATAACACAATTAGGTACCAAAAAATACTGAAAATGTGGCAAATATCATTATTTTTGCTCTTATTGCCCGATATTATGTTATATAAAAATATTTTGAGGAAAACCCCATCTTCCACATTTTGACCATCAAAGGCTTATGTATCGAACTCAATTTTAAAATGATAAAAACTTAACATTTTGAATGGCCAACTTTAAAATCACGTGACATATACTTGGGGTATGCACCAATAATAAAAAATATCATTTGAAAAAAAAGACTATGCCACTTTAATCTACGATTCATGTTGATTATGATGCTACACAGGTTTATACAATTCAAATAAATGATATAGGATATAATGACTGACGAAAATTACAGTTTTGCATAACATCGAGAAGTTGCCTGGGGAAATTCCTCGAAAACCATTCGATGGAAGAGGCTTAGAATGGCACAGCGTGAATCTACGACCCAGATAACGCTATTAACGAAGTTATATAAAAATATGAGATGTAGTGTGTTATTTCGCGATTTCTTTGATCGATCTGTCATGGAATGCCCCACTTGTCAGTTGTGGAAAAGTGAACACAACTCTGGTTGGTACGATCATGACCATAACACTAATTGGTGTGGTAACATAGTGAACTTAGCATCAAAATAAATAACACAATGCTACAGATACATCCCAGAAACACTGCACGGTGCAGTATATTAATTTGTGTGCTTGAGCCTTTTGTCCGACTCGATGGGTCGGACCATAGCTCGATCTGACAGCTCTGCGAGGACGAGGGATCTAACCGCGCCGCCTGGCGGGGTGTCAGCGAGTGCCGAGCGCCGCAGATAGGAGGTGCTAGGTTTCTATACCTGCAATAGAGCCATTTGTGTTCAATGCTTGTCTGTTTCTAATTTTGCACCACCACTGGTCCACTGACCCAAACCTCAACGATAACTCAGGAATGCAGGACCTTTCAAATGGTACGAATCAAATAAATAAGCATCGTGAAAACGGCTCCTCTGCACCCTATTTGTTTCCGAAAAGCTGTAGTCATCATCCTTTATTTCTCATGGAATACAGGTGAAGTAATTTTGTTTAAGTCGCCATTAATGTTAAGCAATGTCTAACGGGTACATGCGTTACCTACCTATACTTAAAGATTTAGCTAAGCAATACAACATATTTTATTCACCATCCTCGGTACGTATAAATGATGATGGTGGATTGCGAATACCTGCAACTCAAATGTACCATATTGAAAACGTAGGTAGGCATGTTTGATGATTTGACCAGCCCTGCTCGGCTCCATCCTATCGATGACTTCGCAGAGGCACCCCCTCCCCCCTCTGCCCTACATTTTACTCCGGCAACCGCTCGGCTTACCTCTACCCGTACCCCCCGAAGCTCAAATGCGTGGCGGAGCCCTTGGGTGTCGTTTAATATGTTTCCTCTTTTAACCCTGGCATGACGCTCAGAACAGCCAGTTTTATATATCGGAGAGCGTCTTTCTGGTCAATACATACATACAAACAACTGTCGAACAAGTCTACCTATGTATCAGTCTAGCATCTTCGCCATTAGCCCATCAGCCCAGCGTTCAGACCATCAGCCCATCAATCCAGCGTCCTGACCATCAGCCCATCAGCCCAGTGTCCTGACCATCAGCCCAGCGTCCAATCCAACAGCCCGTCAGCCCAGCGTCCTGACCATCAGCCCATGAGCCCAGCGTCCTGATCACCAGCCCATGAGCCCAGCGTCCTGACCATTAGCCCATCAGCCCAGCGTCCTGATCATCAGCCCATCAGCCCATCAACCCATCAGCCCAGCGTCCTGATCACCGGCTCATCCGCCCGTCATCCGACCTGTGCCGACCTGGCTTTTCCTGCCTGGACCCGTGTCCAGAGGTGCCCCATCCTTAACCTGCTCGTGGGACACAGCAAGCGGGACGGACACTCAGGGCAGCCGGGACCTTGGCTTGTTCACAGCCGGCAAACGGCGCCCCGCCGCCATTAGAGCTGCGCCCGGTCCGAGTTTAGATTGGTCATTGGGTTCACCATCCATCTGACATTATGTGACACGCATTTTCATCGATACACATTTTCAAGAGTCTACTTTATTGCATACAGTTGCAGGTGCATTCCTTTCAGCGTTGATTCTGTTGCCCACTTCTTGGCGCCAGAAATTACCATTATGAGGAGATATTTGCACTCCTATTTGTATTTAGGCGCCCGTAGCCATGACCTACGATGTCGACTTGACTCTTGTTTCGGCTGTCGTCGGCACCCCACGGTCCTGATGATCGGGCTGCACGCTCTCGCAGACTATTGAGCGGTCGGCCTCACGTTTCGTGGCAGCTGCCTCGCGAAGCCGGGCTGTTTGACGATTGGCGTTCTCCTGACCCAGGGTCTTGCCTGGAACAGGCACTGAGCCTGGGAGCGGCGCCACCCGGCACGTCCGAGCTGCTCCGCGGCTGCTGGGTGCGGGGGGAGGGTACAGTAACTCACCAGGCAGCTATTGTCTGCCTCCGAGAGAAAAACACGGGCCTGCCGCCGAGTGTCGGAAGGCAGGATATGACAGATAGACAGCTGGCCGCTGTCCGATATGAACACGCGGCCTACCTCTAGCGGATCCCAGGGGGGGGGGGGGGGCGGCAGGGGTTTTTGGGGGGGGGGCGGCAGGGGTTTTAGCCCACCCCCCCCCCCCGAAATCGTCTGAAATCGACGAAATTTGACACATTTTCTCATTTAGAAGGAAGTATAATAAACTTTTACTAAGGCATGTTTGTTATGAACTGTGTTATAAGGCACAAGGAAGCCAAATCCGATGAGTGTTTCAAATTTGGTGAAGCTTTTTGAAATTTAGCCCCCTCCAGACCACCTGCAGCCCTCGTTCTGGATCCGCCAGTGCGGCCTACCCGATACGCCGGACGCTGTTCCGGTGCAGCCGCCCGCTCAGAGGTGATGCTTCAGAGGCCATTCTTCAGTGGCAAAGGTCAAATCAGGTGCCGCTGAGTGGTGTCCGGGCGGAGAGGGACTGCCGCGGCAGCTCCAGTGGAGTACCGTGACACACTGGCTATTCTCCGCCGACCAGATTTCCCAGGACGCAGCTCTCCGGCCGTCGGCGGGCGGCGCGGCCGGCCTTGGAATCTTAAATCAATCGGTGCGCTCCGCCCGGCCGCCTACGTACGGGGCGGCAGGCGAGAGTCACCCGTATGACCCCATGGTCCCAATGCCAGCCGTGAGGCTCACCCCATGGTCCCAATACCAGCCGTGAGGCTCACCCCATGGTCCCAATGCCAGCCGTGAGGCTCACCCCATGGTCCCAATGCCAGCCGTGAGGCTCACCCCATGGTCCCAATACCAGCCGTGAGGCTCACCCCACGGTCCCACAGCCAGCCGACAACCGGCTGCTGGACCGTGATCCAGCTGAGATGACCGGCTGTGTTGGACCGTGAACCAGCTGAGATGAACGGCTGTGTTGGACCGTGATCCAGCTGAAATGAACGGCTGTGTTGGACCGTGATTCAGCCGAGATGACCAGATGTGTTGGACCGTGATCCAGCTGAGATGACCGGCTGTGTTGGACCGTGATCCGGCTGAGATGACCAGCTGTGTTGGACCGTAATCTGGCTGAGATGACCAGCTGTGTTGGACCGTGATCCAGGCTGTATTGGATCGTGATTCAGCTGAGATGACCGGCTGTGATAAACCGTAATCCAGCCGTGTTGGACCGAGATCCAGCTGAGATGACCGGCTGTGTTGGACCGAGATCCAGCTGAGATGACCGGGCTGTGTTGGACCGTGATCCAGCTGAGATGACCGGCTGTGTTGGACCGTGATCCAGCGTTTTATTTCTTTCAGCGACCCAGACTTTTGACCTTCACTCGTCATATAATGATAAAGTGTGTTTGAAGCGCGCCCTCAACTTCATCATGTTAAACTCCAAAACTTCCTGTCACTGTCATCTTCTACTAGCACAGGTCGTGCCGTCGACACTGGCTATTTGCGTTCACGTCACAAGGGGTGACCGACTCACTATGGAGCCAATGCCTATCGAAATACTGAGAGAACATCGGTGTGAAGAGAAACCCAACATACGTGCTACAAAAACCCGGCATCTTTTGACATATCAGGCTCAGAGCTGGGTAGATCAGGAATTCCGGCTCGGCCGCCTGCATGTTTGATGTGGCCGGCAGTGCTCGCAGAGAGAGGCGTCGCTATAAGTTTCCGCCGTCTAACTTTGGCCGGAGCAGGCCGGGTCCGATGGGACGTGCCCCCACTGCTCGTCCCCCAGCGACTGGGCCTCTGTCCGTCACCTCTGATGGCAATACCTTCCCTCAGCTATACCATTATCCAGCGGAGCAGACCGCAGACCAGCACCGCTGCTCGTTCAATCTGCTTACAACTGGCCAAATCATGTTACCATAAAGGAGGCTCGCGGCCGCGCGTTAGGGAGGATTCCATCACACTATGCTAGGGCTTCTTTACTACCGAGTCAGCTAAGATGGGCTGTCGAGTATCCTCTTGAATATACTTGAATGTCAATGCAAGTACGAGCGAACGCGAAGCGTGAAGCGAGTTCCTCCGTAGTATAAGGGAAAAAATCTGAATATGATCGGCCCAACTCGCTCCAACACTGACGCTTTTGAGATGCTGCAACCGCACGTCCGATTGACAAGCGGTCTTTGCTGAGTAGCCCATCCCCCTGCCTTGTATAAGACAAGTGCCGACTGACGTTGGTGCTTATACCACAGCGCGTGGTGCGTGAGGGGTGCCGGAAATAGCTTTCTCGCAAGAACTTCGCAACGGCTGGGCCGGCCGACTGTGCTTAAATTTGATGTGTTTAAGGATCAATCAGCCGCGACCTTTCCACAAGTCACGGTTGGGGTGAATCTGTACGTGCGAACGTGCACACCATGATTATCTCCAGAAGCTACTTATTCTGCATACCAAGCAGCATCGTAAGCAGGCATATATTTTGCGCTGGCTTGTTCATCGCCAACAACGGTGCTTTTCTGGTAAGATATAAAACACGCACTGTATGATTTTAGTCCATGTTTTACAATTTGTCAAAATTAAATTTCAATCAATGCACTTTCTGCTAACCTACTTGTAATGAATGGTCGTTAATGGTGGCCATTTGACACTTCCCTGACAGCCAGTTCGGCAACTATCCTTTTTACAAGAGGCTCACAGCTCGAAAAAATGTCAGATTGCCCGGTGTAGGCTATGTTAACCCTCGCCAGTGTAGGACAAAACTGCTGCGGTTCAGTGTAGGGGGGGGGGGGGGGGTTGATGCAACCTTCCTGTCGATTCGCACCTAATTAATACTAGCTTCGCGGTAAAGACGAGCGTGTTGCTTGTGACGAGACGAAGCCGATGATACCCGATTTTTAGGTCCTGCGTCGCTTGGTGACCTCTGATGTCAGGTCAATGATCCGAAATAACCGAATTCCCTTTTTTGTCGATAAAATGACTTCTAATCAAGCCAGAGTCTCGCACTAAAGACCAAGACGTTTCTTTTGGTTCGTATAATGCGTTAAGAAGGTCGTAGTTTTAGGCCCTAATTTGAGAACATTTTGCAAATTTGACCTCATTTGATCTTAAAATATCGACCTAGAGTCATGCAACTTTCACGCTACAGAGATTCCCGACGCCCGCTCATACCCTTTAACATTCGTTATTAGTTATTATTATGAATTATATGATGATTATTATTTCTTATAGGAGCCGAGATCGTAGGGGGGGGGGGGAGATTCTGCCCCCTCCCCCTCCAGGCCGCTGAATTCTGAGACCCCCTCCACAGCGCGTGTTAAATGTATACGGAGGATACTGCATTATTGCCAAATATAGCTTTGAAATGAAGCTTGGACGAGTGGTTTCCCCATTTGACTCTTATAACAACGATTCCGAAATTCCCTTTTGGGTTGCTCAGAACCGTTCTAAAAACGCAATAAACGCCCTCCCTTGGCCCCTCTTGGGGGCATGGCCCCGTTTGTCTCCCTGTATCGGCCTTTGACTCCCCACAAACATAAAGAGGCACAACCAATGTTGTGTGTTGTGAGGAATGATAGCAGGGTATACATTTTCGTCGGTCGGCCGTGTTCTTCTCGCGAGAGGATAGTGGGAAGAAAGCTTATGGACAACGGTTTTGGCTTCTGTTGGTTGTGCTGTGGTAACGCTCAGCAATGAATGACCAAGGTTCTCATCACCCTCACATAAAAGAACACGACGCTTGCACCAACCATGGATGAAGCGTGCCAATATGCGTTTAAATTTGATCTACAATCCCTGCTAATGTCCTTTCCATTAAGTTTATTTTCAAAACGGAAAAAATAGTAATCACATTAATGAGAGTTTTGGCAAAAAGGCGAAGCATTCGTTTAGTTCCAGGATGTTTTTTGGGGGTGGGGCAAATGATGCTCTCAGAGCTTATGGGTGTGGCATGGCCCCTTGGCTCCCTGGGCCCGCCCCTGCACATTGTCCAAATTTGTATAATGCCGCTAGTACGTCTTCAAAATTGGCCCAATTAACTCGGGGATACGACATCCAAGGGAGTAAAAATTGACTGTGGGTATGTCGGTCGCGTCCGTGGCGTTATTGAATATGGGCATTGCATGGAAAGGGTCAACTTTAAAATATATTCGACCGCAACCACCCCCGCCCCTGACAGGCGACTTTTGACTTCCTGCGCAACGAAATGTAACCTCCGAGATATGATTCCTTGCTCTGCCCTTGCTCTGTCCCTCCCCCCCAACTTAAAATGAGTGCCTACGCCCCTGCATCTAGAAGTCACAAAAACATTTATAGGCAGAGCATGAGTTTACCAATCAAGAACATTTTTTATGTAAATCTACCTGGTGAAACAATTAGCATTTGTGTTTGCGTTCTGTATACAAAATAAGAACGGCGTTATTTTTGGCGCCGAAAAAAACATAATTATCATATAACTACTACTAAAAATGCCTTCTCCTGAGCTGACATACCTATCGTTGACAATCAACTATTTATATTATGCTAGTTGCACATACTATGGTTTTCGTCAATTTTGGAATTAATATTATCAGCTCAAGCCGACGTTAGTTGATTGTTCATGCCTAGTAATATTTAGTTTATATCGTACATTATTTGTGGTAAATGGAAAAGGTAGGTATGTCGTTGGCAGACCAGAACCTATTGCTCTCTGTCGACTCGGAGACAACAAACGGGCGCCATTTGTTTTATTATGGACTTGGTGGGCATTTTGGTTGGTAGGCATGCTGGCCGCTTTGGGGGAGGCTAAAACATAGTGTGGCCTCGCGACTTCAGCGTTTGGGGGAGGCCATGGTCTCGGTGGCCCCCCTTGGATCCGCCAGTGGCCTCCTGTCTGTACAGAGAAATCGAGGCCTCCTGTCTGTACAGAGTTGCGAGGGACATCCTGTCTATACAGAGTTACAGGGGGCCTCCTGTCTGTAGTGTTACGGGGTCTCATGTCTTATAGAGTCACAGGGGGCCTCTTGACTTTACAGAGTTACAGGGGGCCCCCTGTCTATAGAGTTACAGGGGCCTCATATCTGCATAGAGTCACAGGGGGCCTCCTGACTTTACAGAGTTACAGGGGGCCTCCTGTCTGAAGAGTTACATACTGTTGAAGGCACCCTCAATTCAAGCTGACTAATTGTTCCTGTTTAAAGAGGATCCCTGAGGATGACAGAGGGAAAACAAAGGGACAGAGACATCCGAGAACTTTCCTCAAGCTCAACGAAGGCCTATTGTAGCCGATAGCCGATAAGGGCCCAGGTCGGAAAGTGGGTGGGCCAAAACATGTGGTTCCTAAACCCTGTTCCTACGCCTATGTCCTGGCAAGCCAAATACGATGATGTTTAGCTTATTGCCCTATTTGATTTTCATAAAGTTATTTACGAACAACTAGGTACTTGAAAGAGAATACCAACATTACCTTTAATGACTTAGGGGGACTAAACTATTAATTTTAGAGCTACGAAGGAACTTGGACATTCTTGTGATTGTGCTCCGTTTGTTCCAGCTAGCTCCATAGTTCGTAAGATATTTCGGGGACGGGTTTCTGGAGCGGAATCCTAAGCGTGGAAAATTTGACTTTCGATGGCCTCCAGTGACCTTCAGCATGGTCTGAGACCAAAACAACTGCCGTGAAATCAAATGGTCTTGCCGAGTGTTTGCAAAGTTTTTTTGCTGCTTCTTTGGTCTTCCATTTATGTGGGAAGGGTCATTTCTATCCCCCTCCCTCCCAATAGGGTAAGTTGTCTAAAAGACTTATCGGGGCGCGGGTCAATATTATCCCGTGTTAAAATGACTGAAAGTATCTGGAAATTCATTTCGACAAGATATTGACGGCGTTTCCATTTCCACATCCTGCCCATGTGAGCCGGGCTCGGAGGGACGCTTCTCGATCGGGCGCCGGTCTCCGCCGGGTAAGGCGAAAGTGGGCCCTGCAAGACACTGGCTAAAGAGAAATAATACACTTTGATTTCTTCTTCTTCATCACCCACTGGCGGATCCAGAACGAGGGCTGCAGGTGGTTTTGAGGGGGCTAAATTTCAAAAAGTTTCACCAAATTTGACAAACTCATCGGATTTGGCTTCCTAGTGCCTTATAAGACATTTCAAAACAAACATGCCGTAGTAAAAGTTTATTAGGTTTCCTTCTAAATTACAAAATGTATCAAATTTCGCCGATTTCAGACGAATTCGGGAGGGGGGCTGAAGCCCCTGCCGCCGCCCCTTGGATCCGCTAGAGCCATCACATGATGCCATTTTATCGCGAAAGAGTAACATTTGTAAAAATCTTTATGTAGTTAAACGTTGTGCTGAGCATGATTATGAATAAAATGAAGAATAATAACCTTTTGCTCATGCCTAGTG